>CAJNIZ010046874.1:20564-38475 GCA_905231905.1 Symbiodinium pilosum | reverse complement strand
TTAAGGGTTAGGTTTAGGGTTTGGGGTTTAGGGTTTAGGGTTAAGGGTTAAAGGTTAAGGGTTAAAGGTTGGGGGCTGAGGGCTTAGGCCTGAGGCCTTAGGGTTGAAGATTTAGGGTCTAGGACGTATATGGGTTTCAGGGCTTTGGGTTTAGAATATTGGGTCTAAGGCTTAGGCTAGGATATTGGGTATGGGGTGTAGGGTTAACCCTAAACCCTAAACCCTATTACGGGTTAAGGGCGAGCGGAGTCTGCATTCAGCACCCTCATCCCTAACCCCTTCCTCCTTCTCAGTGACCTTCTCCCACACAGTTATACGGTCTGGGGTCTAGGGCTTCGAGGGTGTAGGGTTTAGAGGGATGAGGGTTTTGGTTCTCCTCTACATCTCCTCCCTTCCCCCAGGCACTCGCAACCCAAAATCCCAGACCTCAAAAAACCCTCAACCCAAATCCAAATAGATCCCCCTGTATAGTTCCCGATATACCCCCCCAAAACCCCCATATGTCCCTGACCCTCAACTCAAGCCATGACTTGCAAGTCCTGAACCCCTATACATCAACATATATATATATAACACGTACAGATATGGATATGTGTCTATTTGTTTATATACCCTAAACCCTCAATCCAATATATTCCTTTCCCTGAACTCAAACCCTGAAATCCTAAACTCTAAATCCTAAAGCCAAAGCCGTAAGTCCTAAACCCTAAATCCTAAACCCTTAGCAGTAATTCCTAAACCCTACTGTAAACCGCGGCCCCAAACTCTTCAATCCCTGCGGGACCGCCTCATCGTCGCCGAAGCGTTCACCTCGCCTCGGCGACATCAGGCTGTTAGGTTGAAGGTTGAGGGATGGATATAAGGATCTCTAGAAATATACCAACCCTGAAACCTGTAACAGGGGGATCAAGGGACCTCAAAAATGTAGGGCTTCTCAAAGGATTATGGGGGTTTGGGGGGGTCCTTACTATGGATTTTATAGGGACTATGCTGCGAAGCTCCCACTTGGTTCAGGCCCCCCCGTTGGAATATAGAAGGATCTTGTAAGGACTGCCATTTCCCCTTCTGGTAACACTTAGGAATCCTGACGGAAATTAAATTCAAGGCTGGCAGAGCAGAAACCAATCCTTGAACCCAAAAAAACCGGAACGGGAAAACTGGAAAGCCTGCCCAGAGGAGGCGTCTACCCTGAAGACCCCCTTGCTTAAGGAATCAAAGGACCACATCAAAAGCATCGGCCTTGCAAGGGTTACCCAGCTTTCCTGACAAAGTCAAGCTTACAACATTCAAGTAAGATCCTCATGTTTGTCTTCTTTTGGGGGCCCTATTTCAAGGAGAATCCATCCTACCCATCCAAAGAAAACCTTGACCCCTCAAACCCAAAACTTACCCTGCCTAGACCCAAAGGCTTAGATCCTGAACCAACCACTAAGCCCTAAGCCCTAAACCCTAGACCCCAACCCTAAGCCCAACACCATCCCAACGAGATCCTACAAAGGCACTCAACCAACCTGAAGCCCTAAGCCCTGAACCCCGAGCCGTGAAGCCCAGGGTTTGGGGGGGCCCTGTTTGCTCAGGAGGCCACTTTTGCCGCTTCTGAATCTCATCCTCGGTCACCTGGACATTTTCCAACTGCGAGAGTCTTTAGAGCCCTAAACATTACACTCCCGGAAACTAACATGGAAACCCAAAAAGGGCCCTATAAAGACTACAGTCCTTTTAAAAAGGGGCTATATGAGTTTCCATGTTAGTTTGGGGGAATGTATAGGAGTTTAGGGTTTAGGGTTTCCCTGAACTCAGGTTTGGGGCTTAGAATGGGTTCTGGAAATTATGGGAGACATTCTAGAGACGGCAGAAAGCTTACGGACTACGTTACAAAGTTTAGGGCTCTTTGGAAGCCCACGAGGCGCAGAACGACTGCTCAAATCTGAAAACGAAGGGCCCGTATTGAGACCCGAATAGTATTACCCTAAACCCTGAACCGTAAACCCTAAAACCTAAACCTATAACTCTTGTTTGTCTTATGCTGAGGACTCCGGAAAGTGGGCCCCTGTTTTTTGGAAGCCCCAAAAATTCTAAACCCTAAACCCTAAACCCTAATACCTAAACCCGAAACCCTAAACCGCGCAAGAAATACCTCCTGGCATGAGTTCCATCTGATACCTTGCAATCAAATGGGACCCTAAGCCCCTAAGCCCTAAATGGGTTTAGGGTTGAGGGTTTAGGGTTTAAGGTGCAAAGCCCAAATACAAAAAATCCTCAACCCTGAGGATGAACCCCTAAAGGATTCTTCACGTGCAGCGTTTCGGGGTGCGTACCCGTACATGAGGCTCATGTACGGCGTATACAGGGAGACTAGGGATATGCAAAGGCTGTATGAGCTATAGTCTAAACTCTTAAGGGGACTATATAAGGGATTACATATTCAGGTTATTAAAGGGGATACCAGGACTTTTGACTATGGCTGCGGGAAGCTACCCACGTGAATTTCTTTGGACGGTGAAGATACGATAAACAGCTGAAACCCTAAACCCTCAAACCCCCAAACCCTAAACCAAACCCAACCAGACGACCAGGACAAACCTTACCACCCCACCCCGGGCTTACAGTCTGAAAGCTTGAGGCGTGTTTTCATGGTTTGCTCCTACTACCCCCCTCTAATGAAGCTTATTTAGGACACTTAAGCCTAACTGCCTCAACTCTAAACCCTGAACCCTATACCCTAAACCCAGGGGCAACTAGGGGGTACTGTAGAGCAGGGTAGGACAATTCAGCCTAATTAAATTTCATTTCAGGGGGAACCTAAGGGGGTACTAAAGAGTGGGGGAATAATTTCATTTCAGGGGAACCTTAGGGGGTACTGTAGAGTGGGGAAATAATTTCATTTCAGGAAAAACCTAAGGGGGTACTGTAGAGTGGGGAAATAGGGGAAGCCTGTGGCCGCTCACTGCTTACCGGACAGGGCACTGAAGAATGAAGATGGGAGTTTCTTTCCAGAAGTCGGGGTCCCTTTAAAGGGTTATATATGTATATATACGGTTTAAGGCTTCACATGGGTTTAGGGTTTCCCAAAATTAGGGGTGAAAGGAATCTAGGATGCTATTTTTGGGTGATGATTGGCCCTTTCTGACTTGAGTATAGTAATCTAGAATTTCTGCCTGTGGCTATAATTAATATACTGCTGCTATCCGAGGACCATGAGGTACTGCAGTTCTATGATGAGGACCATGAGAAACAATTGTTGGCCTAAGCCCTAAACCCTAAACCCTTGTGTTGAGAATTCGGCCAGGCGCATTACTAAATCATCGTCAGCAAGCCCCGGAGCATCCCTAAGCCCTAAACCTTGAACCCGTATACCCTAAGCCCCAGAACCCAAACCCCTAATCCCCAAGCCGTCGAACCTTAACCTGAAACCCCAAACCCCAGGCCCGGAATCATCCCCGGGTAAACATCTTCAGGAAGGCAGCTCAAACCCTTCCGCCTCATAATGCAAACGCGGGCAGGGGGTTTACGTTCTACTGAGGATTTAGGGTTTAGGGCTTAGGGCTTGGGACTTTGGGTTTAAGGCTTAAAGCTCAGGGTTTAGGGTTCAGGGCTTGGGGAGAATTGGGAACATAAGCCCCTATTGTTTGAGGTTGTAAGTTGTGATCCTTCTGTAGCTGTCATGTAGAAGATATCTTAGGAGGACTCCCCACCCTGTAACAGTGGTATATTATGGTTTGAGGTTTAGGAGTACCCCCAAACCCTGTGATAGTGGTATACTAGGAATATCAGAGACCCTGATATAATCCTTATTATCCCTTATAATCACTATTACTGGGTGGGGGGTCCACCTAAAGTATATCCTTGCATCATTGTTAAATGAGGCAATCCTGAAGAAAAGCATGGGCTTCCCCATGTCAAAACAACCAGACACCCAACGTCACCCCAAACCTGTGCTACAACTTATACTAGACCTTACGCTCTTCCCCAATAACCAGGGCTAAAAAAATCAAATTTCATTCTAGAGAACCAAAAAGGAAGCCCAAAAAGGTTAAAGTTCTTCCATTGGCTAAGTAAGCTTAGACCAGACTGACAAGAGTACTGGGTGATGAAGCCATGGGGGATAATTACCCTTTGCCAACACAAGAAGAAGATGGCTAAGACACCAAGCTCAGCGTCCACCAGGACCTAAATATATATATATATATATATCGCCGAACACCGTCATACATGGGTAAACCACGCATGTAGGGTCTCTCATGTCAGATTGCGTGTCAGCCCACCCTAACTAAAGCCTAAACCCTGAAACCTAAACTCTAAACCAAATTCTAAGATGTTGTTGTTGTGGCGCCTGCAAGCGCTTTGTCCCAGCCTGCTGCAGCTAACAAGTGTTCTTGCGGGATCTCCATATCTAGGGTTTAGGGTTGAAAAGTTTAGGGTTAATGGCTTAGTGTTTAGGGTCAAGTTTCGGGTTTGAGGCTTTTTGTGTGGGGTGAAGGTGCCAGTTAGGGGTGTCAGATTTGGTGCCTATCGCTATGTGAGCCTGGCAGCCTCTCAACTCCTTGAACAAGGATGACAAAAACAAGCATTTTCTAAACAGCACCCAAGACGAAGTCCCATGTGCGCACACGGGCTCTTGTGGGAACCGGTGGCATTGTCATCTGTACTGGTCAATTGGGGGCATCTTACAGACTAAGCCTACTCTGTGCGTGCAGCTTGGAACCTAACCTGTAACACCGGTGCGCAGTGGTGAACTTCCAATTCTTACACACGCTTACCGATTTAGGATTGAGGGCTTAGGGTGATTTAGGTTGTTTTGAGGTGAGATATACATGTTCGATGGCCCAGACCTACTCCTGAAGGGGGACCTGCGGAATCCCTATCTAATCTCAGAATATCGCTGGGTTTCCCAAACCTCATGTTGCTGTAGCGATGTGGAGGGTGAGGTTGGGTGAGGTCGTGGCAATTTGCCGGCCATGTGTTGCGTGCTGCTCTGGGGGTTCTATGAGAATCCACTCCCATCCAAAAAACACTTCCAATTCTGGTGTGATATAATATTTTGGAAAGACTGGGACACAAAGCGATTACGAGGAGATTATGGGGGACAGAGGCAATCTTCAGAAACTTCCATATGAGCCACTGTCTAAACTCCTAGTATCCCGCTTAATAACCCCTCTTGTACTCCCCTATAGAATGCCTGCCTTAGGAGGACCTGTAATAGTGGTATACTAAGAATATAAGAGGACCCTACTATTATCCTTACTATTTCTTATAGTCACTATTACTGGGTGGGGGTCCACCAAATGCCTGCCCATATATAACCCCCCATAAGGAGATCAGACTACAGCTCATATAGGAATGCACCACCCTGTAATAGTGGTATAATAGGAATACAAGAGGATCCTAATATAGTTACTACTATCCCTTATAGTCACTATTACAGGGTGGGGGGTCCTCCTAACACATAGGATTGCACAAGGTTAAATAGGACTACATGCGAACTAGGCCCAATTCAGGTTTCATACGGGGCTTCAGAAGGCTTGTAGAAAGCTTACAGGGAGACAATTTAGACTCTGACAGAAGCACTGCTCAAATAGTCCCCCTTAAATAGATAGAATATGGGGTATATGGGGATTTTATTGTAACATACCCAAAACCATATTCTATCTACTTAAGGTGGACTATAAATTCAGACCCCTCATCCGCACCGTTCAGGCCAAAAAAACTGTCATCTTGGGAGTATTCCTGCATGGACGGCTTTTGATACAATAGTCTGCTAAGGGTTCTGTAGGAAGCAATAGGAATTTGATAGGGTTGCATGAAATGCTCGAGGGGGTAGATATCGTTTGAAGCTTTTCGCGGCCTCAGCTGATCTTGCACAGCACTGCAGTCGCCACCACTGTCAACATCGCCCCAGGTCACCACGGAGCCATCAGCAAGGATGGCTGCAAAAGCGTCATGACTGGCTTGAATCTGCTGAACATTCCGCAGCTGATCTTGCACAGCACTGCTGTTGCCACCATGGTCAACGTCGCCCCACGTCACCACGGATCCGTCGCTCAGGATGGCTGCAAAAGCCCAAGAATTGGCTTGAATCTGCTGAACATTCCTCAGTCGATCTTGCACAGCACTGCTGTTGCCACCAGCGCCAACATCGCCCCACGTCACCACGGATCCATCACCAAGTATGGCTGCAAAAGCCTTATGACTGGCTTGAATCTGCTGCACATTCCGCAGTCGATCTTGCACACCAATGCTATCGCCACCATGGTCAACGTCGCCCCACGTCACCACGGATCCGTCGCTCAGGATGGCTGCAAAAGCCCAAGAATTGGCTTGAATCTGCTGAACATTCCTCAGGCGATCTTGCACAGCACTGCTGTTGCCACCACTGTCAACATCGCCCCACGTCACCACGGATCCATCGCCAAGGATGGCTGCAAAAGCCTTATGACTGGCTTGAATCTGCTGCACATTCCGCAGTCGATCTTGCACACCACTGCTGTTGCCACCATGAACAGCGCGGCCCCAGGTCACCACGGATCCATCAGCAAGGATTGCCGCAAAAGCCTGCTCATTGGCTTGAATCCGCTTCACATTCCGTAGTCGATCTTGCACAGCACTGCTGTCGCCACCAGCGTAAGAACCCCACGTCACCACGGAGCCATCAGCAAGGATGGCTGCAAAAGCGTCACGACTGGCTTGAATCTGCTGAACATTCCGCAGCTGATCTTGCACAGCACTGCTGTTGCCACCATGGTAAGCACTGCCCCAGGTCACCACGGATCCATCGCCAAGGATGGCTGCAAAGGCCCAAGAATTGGCTTGAATCTGCTGAACATTCCTCAGTCGATCTTGCACAGCACTTCTGCTGCCGCCAGTGTCAACATCGCCCCAGGTCACCACGGAGCCATCAGCAAGGATGGCTGCAAAAGCGTTGTGACTAGCTTGAATCTGCTGCACATTCCGCAGTCGATCTTGCACACCACTGCTGTCGCCACCAAAGTTAGCACGGCCCCACGTCACCACGGAGCCATCGCCAAGGATGGCCACAAATTTGCCGAAAAAGCGTGTGCTTCTGTTAGCCCGAATCGCCACTGGTTGCAATTGCAGCATCAGGGCATCGCCGGTATGCAGTCCGCAGTCTCTGATGCTCCTTGACCCTTCCAAAGCTAACCCGAAGGAGTCAAGAAGTCTGCCATAACCAACTTCCAGAGCGCTCTGTGCATGTTGCTTGATCGTCTCAACATCAGCGTCGAGTTCGGTTTCAATGCATACCGTCCTGCCACTTAGCAGGCTCACATGGAGCGTGATGGACATGACGCAGTCAAGCCCAAGCTCTGGCCCTTTCCAAGAAGACCACTAATAAGCGGCTTTGGAGTTTGGAGGTTTAGTTTAAGGTTTCTGATTTTGGGGGCTTAGGGTTTGCAGTTGAACCCCTGGAGCGCAGGACCGTCAGCCAAAGCTGATGCAATGTGCTGCTTGTCAGGCATCTTTTCAAGTGCTTCACATGGTTGCTGGGATTCATGAGAAGATCTTGGGGGTGCGTATCGCGATGCAGTTCTACGTGGTCACGAAACATGTTGCTGGGTGTCATGGAGGCTTGTAAAGATGCAGCGGCATGCAAGCGAGGAGAGGACAATTCAAGGAAACCTCCAGGTGGGTAGATATGGTAGTTTCCCAAAATAGGGGGACTCAAATATAGACCCCAATATATTATAACCATTTTTATTGGGACCCCCACAAAAGTACCCCTAATTTTGGGAAACACCCATAACCGGTGAGTACCATCAAAGGAAGCCTATACAGACTAGCAACAATCAAGCCCTAACAACCCAAACCCTACCACCTAAAAACGTCCTTGATGCATGTATCGGAACAGGATAGACCTTGACCAGGATCTCACATATCTAAGTTTGCCCTACTATGGTTTAGGGTTTAGGGTTTACGGTTTCCATTTTCTTTTCCATTATCCCTATGCGACCCGAAGATATTCCCTGAATCCCGAACCCTAAACCCTAAACCCTTGTTTTCTATCTAAGGCCCCACAAAGAAGGATCAAGTTGGACCTCTAAACCCTGAGCCCAAACCCTGGACGCTAGGGGCAACAATAGCAAGTTGGTATTCATTGGCGTTATGAGTTATGAAACCCTAAACCCTAAACCCTATGAGTCACCTAATTGCGGTTAGTCTGCATATAGGGGTTTCCCAAAATTAGGGGTACCATTTGAGGGCTCCCAATAATGAGGATTATAATACATTAGGGTCTATACTGGGGTCCCCCTTATTTTGGCAAACTATTATACAGCCCCTCTATAACCTGCTTCCTAAATAATTGTTAGGGCAGGGGGAGGTCACTATTAATAGCTGGGGATAATTTGGAAGTAAACGTCTTCTTCCGAAGTTCTCCCTCCAGCCCGCTGCTCCTGCAGAACAAGTTTCGAGTTTCAACTTCGAATTTTCAACGATTTGGGGTTTAGGGTGTTTAGGGTTTAGGGGTTCAGGGGTTCAGGGGTTTAGGCGGTTTAAGTTGTAGGGTATCATGTTCAAGGCTTCAGGGACCAGGGTGTACGGTAACAACCTGAACCCTAAACCCTAAACCCTAAACCAGGGTGTACTGTAACAACCTGAAGGATCTGAATCCCCCAATACATCCCAAACCCTGAAACCCCCGGAGCCCACGGAACCCAAAGCCCTAAACCGCAGCTCGCACAGTTGAGGGTTTCCTGGGCTGTTGTTGGAGATGATATGTGGAATCTAGGAAACATCTGGATGATGAGAAACTAGTTTAGGGTCCGATCCTAAACCCCTGAATCCTAAACCCCTAAACCCTAAACCACTGAACCCTAAACCCTAAACCCCTGAACCCTAAACCCCCTAAACCCCCTAAACCACTGAACCCTAAACCCTAAACCACTGAACCCTAAACCCTAGACCCCTGAACCCTAAACCCTAAACCACTGAACCCTAAACCCTGAGCCCCTGAACCCTAAACCCTAAACCCCTGAACCCTAAACCCTAAACCACTGAACCCTAAACCCCTAAACCCCTAAACCCTAAACCCCTGAACCCCAAACCCTAAACCCTAAACCCTAAACCCCTTAACCACTGAACCCTAAACCCTAAACCCCTAAACCCTAAACCACTGAACCCTAACTATGCCTGAAACCCCAGAACCCGAAGCTCCGTTCGGGCCTTTGGCTTCGCTTTGGCCTTCCCACCAGGGCCCCTTGGAAAGGCGGGTCGGAAGAGCTTGGGATTAGGGTTTAGGGTTTAGGGTTTAGGGCTTAGGATTATGTACCAGTGTCAAGTTAATTTTGTAGGGTTAAGGGTTGAGTTCAGGATTTTGGGGTAAGGCTTGCGCTTTAAGCCGGGAATTCCCTTGTGTCCTTGCTGATAAACCCTCAACCCTCACCCTAAACCCGAAACTGCTGTTTATCCGTGTCCTGCGTCTTTTGTGGCGGGAACCCCTCTTGTGGGGTTTAGGGTTTGGGGTCAAGGTTTAGCGTTAGGTGTAGGGTTAGGGTTTAGGTGTACGGCTTTAGTTTAGGGCTTGTCATGGGCATATGACTGCAAACTGCATAAATAGATTTGATGCCACGACCAACTGAAGAAGGACCAGACAAAGACCCAACAAATAGTAGTTTCCCTAAACAGTGGCACCCTGATATAGACCCCAAATACTAGTCCTTTTTATTGGGACCCCCAACAAGGTAACAAATCAGCCACCGGTTCTTCTGGAATTACTATGCATGAGAACCCTCCCCACGCACGCTCCACCCCAAATCTCGATGAAAACGACCTTCTGGAGGTGTGGACACCAGAATAATGTGATCTAAATGCCCCCAGACCCTATAATCAACGTGGAGGACCCTGTAACAGTGAGATGAATATAATAGGGTCCCTATTTTAAGGGTTGGGGTTACTAAATACCTTGATTACCCCAGAAAGAGGATTTCGGTCTGACGATACTCCCACCAAAGCGTTACTAGGGTTTAAAGGTTACAGCTTAATAGTTACATGCTTGCGTAGACCCTTCTCGGACGCTTTTTGACTCCTGACTCTTGACTTCGTAAGTCTGCTGAATAATGCGGCCTACCATAAGACGTTATTGACGACAGCAAGTAGATTTGCTAAGCCAAGAGGGCCTCAACCATGGACCCTAAACCCTAAAATATACCCTAACAGCCTAAACCCCTGATAGCTGCACTGCCGGGCGGCTGTCGCGGACGGCGGCCACCTCGCAAGGAGGAGCTTATCAAAAACATCCTTTTACGATCCCGAAACTGTATTCCCTAAACCTGCAATGTAATCTCCTTATGATCACCAGATCCCTAAACCCTAAGGCCCTAAACCCTAAATCCTAAACCCGAAAGATCCCCAGATTCTGAGGAAAACCCCATCGGGCCGAATGTAGACCCACTGCGAAACCTGCAGCTTCTCATCCCAGACCTCCACAAAACACCCGAAAAGCCTGTTCAGGGTTGAGGCTTTAATGTACACCCCTGATGAATGAACCCACTGCCCTAAGAGGGCTTATTATAGGGATCCCAATATTAAGGCGCTGAAAAAGAGGGGGGTTTATTAATCAGGGGTTTAGGCTTTAGGATTGAGGGTTGAAGGTATATATGGCCGTTTCCCAAAACAAGGGGACCCCATTATAGACCCCAAAATACTTTAATCCTTATTATGGGGACCCCCCAAAAAGGTACCCCCATATAGGGTTTAGGGTTTAGGGCTCAGAGTTCAGGGCTCAAGATTCATCAAGGTTCAGGGTTAAGGGCTCAGAGACACCTAGGTCCCTCTGTAGGATTCTAGACCTGGTTTAGGGTTTAGGGTTCCTAGGGTTTAGGGTTTAGGGTTTAAAAACTCCCCAAACCCACCACCCAGTCCTGCCGTCTCGCAATCAAACCCTTGTATCTTCAACCCAGAAACTGGTTCCTTACTGAGATTATCCCAGCAACTGCATTTGCTGGGTTTAGGGCTTAGTGTTTCGGGGCTATTCGGGGCTAAGGGTATTAAATTCTTATTGGGATTTAGTGGGGTAAAGCCATGACACAGTACACGGCTAGCAGCGGCTAGCATGGTACCCGCATGATCTGTAGAGCCTGCCCCGCTGCATGCTCCAAGAGACCATCATGCACAATCCCTTCACCTAATCAGAACACCCCGCTTTTTTCCTCTATAGACATATGCAGACGCATATATGCATACATGGGTATGCACATATGCACAGCGATTTACTTCTTGCTATCATTATTACATCACCATATGACTATCCTAACCCGTGTTTGCAGCACTATAATTATTGGTGGCAGATTACATATGGTATGTTATGTTATACAGGTCTATTCTACTATAAGATGTGTTGAACATTAGGGATTCGGGGGGTTGTTCCATATTGGGCGGAAGCGATTTCTTCAAGATCCATATCAGGAACCGAATTTGGGAGTAAAACAAGTACATCTTGCTCACTGGGACCCCCCATAACCCCTGTCTGAACCCCACCCCGCAATCTGAGATTCCTCCAAACAAGGGCCCTCCCTTTTGAGGTTTAGGGTTTTGGGTGAGACTCTGGAGACAGCGACTTCAAAAAAGACATGTATATACATATGTGCAACATCCCGCACCCATTTGCCTACGTTTTCTGATTCCACATCTGTACAAGTTGAAATGCGGCCCGGTATCTTGAAAAACCAGCCAAAACGGCTTACCGGAATTTGGTTTCTGCAGGTCTACAAGTGCCAATATTGGGGAAGTTGTGTTCAATAATGGACATTTTGGGAACAGGATTTTTTTTATTATCTACCCCTAAACTCAACCATAAACCCTAAACCATCTACCATGTCTCAATTACTGGAAAGCCTTGGCGCATGGCCGTGAGCTGGTTCTTGTGGAAGACCTGGCAAGGTAAAGCAACTTGGGTGGAGTGAGTCTGGAGCCTGGGGAAAATGAAGGCAACTACTATAGTATATTGGGGTTATATAGGGATAATGGAAAAGAACATGGAAACTACTATAATGGGGTTTCGGGGTTTAGGGTTCAGGATTTAGGGCTTGGGGTTTGGGATTTAGGGTTCAGGATTTCGGGTTAAGGATTTGATTTTAGGGTTTGGGATTTAAGGTTTCAGGTTTCAGGCTTGGAGCCCGGGGTCCTATACCAAGATCCTACTGGCAATGACCGTCGCGATAGTAGATCCTAATTAGATGGGAGGCGCAAAGCAGCTACTCAAAACACGAATCGTTGTAGGCAGTTTGCGTCTTGCAACGTCTTGGACTAGCGCCTTGGAATGGGCAACGCCAGCAAGAGATATGGGGTTCAGGATTAGTGTAGGGTTTGGGGTTTAGGGTTTAGAATTAAGCTGGCACTGGCCCAGTATTCCAGAAGCGCAACATCCCATTGTTGGCTGGCGATGTCCCTGGCACAAAGAGAAAACTCTTCAGATTGGCAAGAAACAGAAGCCCCAACTGGCTCAAACTGAAGCGGAACCCCAACTAGCCCACTAATAGGGGTGTAATGGGAATATGTAGGCCCCCCAATATACTTACCGCTAGGGTGTTGAGGTTTGGTTCAAGGTTGAATGTTTGGAGTTTCCCTTAAATGGTGTGAAGCTCGAAACCCTGATCTCTAGACCCTAACCCCATATATCCCCATATAATCCTTATATACCCCTATATTTCCATATACACCCCATAGCACTTAGAGCATTCCGTCAGATGCTACACACTTGGCCCCCACGTCTTGGTCCAAAGCCTAAAGCCTGAGCCCAAATTACGCGCTTTAGGGTTTAAGGTCTTAGTTATACGCCAAAATCGAGGAAACTGCTTTTAAAACATTTTACAAACCTACGAAGGAAAACCATAAACCTCAAAACCCTAAACCCTGAACCCTAAACCTCGCGCAGGATTTTATATCAGTCGTATTGACCGTAGTCTTAGGACATTGGGCTTTACTTTTACGCGCCTCCAAAATAACCATACTTTAGATTACCATAGCGAAGGTTCAACTGGGACCACTTTCCGGGAGTTCCTATAATGAGGGTAGAGTGAGTGAGTGAGGGAATGAGTGAGTGAGCGAGTGAGTGTCGACCAGCACTTACAGTGCGGCCTGCCTCCCACGTCCCTCTCAACTTCTCACGGGGGCTCCGCAGGCATCATCGTCCGCCCCCATCACAGAGTTCAAGCGGGGGAACTAGCTAATGCAAACAAGGATCGCCAACAAATACCATCAAGTTGGGAATCACACAAAGTCGAGCAAACATGGACGATATTGAGCAACAGCTCATCAAATGGCAGCCTCAGGAACGCATCGAAAGCACGAACAGATGTAAAGAGGCAATGCGAGCTTTTTGCATGGAGAACCCACCAGCTTCACGCATCCACCATATACAAAACTCCAGCTTGTCGAATGGGTGGGCCAGTGCCGAGGGAGCAAAACTCCAAGCACAAAGGGCCTAACCTAAACACAAAGCCCGTGAGCCAAGCGCAGAGAGTGCGCGCATGCACCAGCGCTGAGGGGCTAGCACGGCGCGGCTACCAGCAGCCGTCAGCGGCCAACACGCCAGATTCCCGAACGCAAACATGGTTTCACATCAATGTAGCAAGCATACACAACATTGGAGATCAACAGGTTGATTGCAGAAGGGGCTCAACCAGCAGAATATCGCCAAGTCAAACACTGTAGCAGGCTAGCCAACACACGAAATCATCAGGCCAACTGAAGAGGGAGCTGAAAAACTCCACTCATAACCATCCCAATAACTCCATCGGTCAATGTAGCGAGAACGCCCCACCAGGACCTCATATCGTCACAACAAGCAACGTAGCAACAATAGACAACACACAAGGTCAACAGGCCAACTGAAGAGTGCTCCACAAATAGGCACGGTCGCCTTAGCACAAGGGAAGGGGCAGAAAGGGGGTGCTCTTCGGGCACATAACCCTTAGTGCCGCCCCCCGGGGCCCACATCTTTCCCAGAAGCGCCCCCACCCAGAAGAGTGCGCAAGGCCCGCGGGAAGGAAGGGTAGCTGCTAACTATGCTAGTTTCAAGAAATAAAGGGAAACTAAAGCAAACCAGAGAATACCATGATCCTTACTATAGGGACCCCCGAAAAGGTACCCTCGATTTTGGTGAGTTTAGCATTTTTGGTATGCACGACTCGTTCACGACTTAGGTCACATGTGGACTTCGAAGGGGCTTCTTGGGGCCAGAAGACAAGCAAGAATCGATCAAGAAGACCTAAAGTAAGGCCTTTCCTGAACAACCTTGCTAGCCTTTAGGGTTTAGGGGTCAGGGTATAGGGTTTGGGGTTTAGGGCTTGGTTAAGGACTCAGGGTCTTTGGATGTAGGATTTACAGCTCAGGGGTGTCAGAGACATTCCTTTCTGCTTAAGTAGATATTGGAAGGGCTTTAATGGAAACCCCCCACAGGGAACCTCAAGACTATAGTAGGAATATGACAGGCATATACCAACTGTGGTCCCTTTCGTCCTATTGACTATATTCTTAAGGCCCTGTTCGGGGGTTCCCATCACATTCCCTTTACACTTGGCAGCAAATTAAGCAGGCATAAGGTAGAAACGTGGTGGTTCCCAATTTCCAGGTTCCATTTGATGCCAGGTTTAAAGACTGGTACCGAGAAAGTCCCATATACCGGGGGGAGGGATCCTAAATCATGGTACTGACACTATAAGAGGACACTAAATTAAAATTACCATTATCCCTACAACCTACACTCTAAAACCCTAAACCCTAAACCCCAAACTCTAAACAAAACAATTATCACTATCCCTTAGATGATCCTGATCATTGCACTAGCGGCTACACAAAACCAATGTGCGCACCACGACTTGAAAGTGCTTAGGAGCATCCCTAATCTGAGGTGTTCACGAAGCAACCTGCACAGTATCGCGCTGTCATGCCTCCGCCAGCCCGCAAAAAGAACTTCAACTTTGCAAGAAATCTCCTCAGCAACCTTTGCAGCTTTTTGGTTCAAAAAATGTTCTAATGCCCCTGATGCGTTCGAACGGACGCAACCCTCAACCGCTACAGTCATCTTGCAAAGACGGGACCGTCCAAAATAATCCAGACACCCTCCAGACACCCTCCGCTTTCAGACGCAGAAACCGACAGAAAAGTCACCCATTGTTGCCGCACCAGCTCTGCTCAGTTGCTGTAACTTCCTTCTCCCCAAGCCCAGTCGCCTGCAAACGCCTGCAGGATGCTCATCGGTGCATCCGAGCAGAGGAGCTCAGCCAACGTTGCGACTGGCTGCCGGAGCCATCATCACCACTGCCCCGTGGGCTCGGGGGGCCTTGACGGCAGTGATAGTTGGCAAGCAATCAGGGCCCAAGGGAGATTCCCACGGGCTCCATGCCCAGGGGCCATCATCATGAGGGTTGAAACTGATTGCTGCAAATCCTCAGCCCCCAAAACCGTAAACCTAAACTCCAATTCACACTCGAGCACAGGCCTCGGCATAGTGCATCGGCGTCATCGCCTGGGACATTTGCGACCATCTAGAGAATTCCAAGGGCTCTGATTTCCTCTACCCTGAACTACCCCTCTAGGGATTCAGGCTTTAGGGTTTTGGTTTAGGTTTTAAAGTTTAAGGTTTAGGATTGACTCGAGGCTAGGCATTGAGGATTATACGGGGTGCAGGCGGGGTAGGGGATTTTCAGGGTTAGGGTTTGGGGTTCCTTTGGGTGGGATGGGGGGGTCAAGGAGCAACCAGGAATCCGACCAGGACACAATCCCCCCCCATTGATTAAAGCATCCCCCCTTCGTAATACTTGGGGGGTCAGGGGGACTTAGTAAGTAAGTTAATAATGGGGATAAATGCGGTTACTACTTACTAAGTCTCCCTGACCCTCCAAGTATTAGATCCTCCCTAGAAAGAACAGTCAATCACAAAGGTAAATTAGGGGGGAAGGGATTTTAAGATTAGGGGGAGGGGGTTGACCTCGACGGGACTCACCTGACTCTAGAAACCCCTACAGAATCCCTGTGTCCATTTCAATTTCCAGTTTCTTGTCCATATCATTCTCCATTATTGGAGATTACAAGCTGATCGCGAGTTGTCCCTATTTAGTAACTGGCCCTAAACCGTGAACCCTAAATCTTAGCTGACTGCAGGACCTGCCCTAAAGGTCAAACTTTGAACCTGCCTTATATAAGGGTTTCCCGAAATTAGGGGTACCTTTTTAGGGTCCCCATAATAAGGATCATAATATTTTGGGTATTGCTTTTTTTTAAAGGGCCGCTGGACGCGGGCCAGGGCAATGCGGACCGTGGGACGCGGGCTGCAGGTCGCGGGCGCAGGCCGCAGGCCGCGGAGACCGAGGCCGCGCGAACATTTTACTATTATGAATATTTTGGGGTCTATATTGGGGTTCCCTTATTTTGGGAAGCTACCATATAGCTGGCAAAGAAACTCAAGAAGTCAAAGTCCTAAGACCCAGGGTAAATCCAGCCAAGGTATTGGTGGCATATGGAGAAGACTCGCATCTTGATCCCTTTGAAAGCACGATAGCCCTCAAGTGAGTTGAGGAAGGTTTCTTTTTGGGTTTATGGCTCAGGGCTTCTAAGCCGGCTGCAGAACCCCAATGAAAAACAAGACTGTTGGTTGCTATTAGGATTATAATAACCAAAAGTTTTAAAACATTTTGGAGGTCCCTGTAGGCTCACGGGCTTATGGCCTAGGATTTCGGGCTTAGGGTTCAGGGTTGAACGTTTTCTTCACAAGCTTGCTAATCTGGTGCTCGAGCCCTGAACTTACAAATTTAAAGCCAAACCCAAACACCCAAAACGCAAAACCAAACCCCAAGCCCATGAACCTGAGCCTCAAAACCCTAAAGCCAAAATCCTGAACCCTAAACCCTACACCTTAACTACAGGAATTGTAGGCTTTTCCGTCTCAAGGTACTTCTCATGCCACTTTCACTTCATCAAGCGTCACATGGGTACTTCCGGAGCCAACGTCCCCCTTGCATACTCCAAAACACTACATGAGCTATAGTCTAAACTCCTAATATCCCCCTAAATAGCCCCTAGGGGTTAAGGTTTAGGGTCTAAAGACTATAGCTCACGTAATCTTCCTCATACAGACTCCCGAAAATGTACCCCCTGTTTTGGGAACCCTTCATCGGCTTCTGGTCATGCGGACGCTTTTCGGACTTGAATGAATGGTTTCTGAGTAGCAGTCCGTTTTAACCCCGAGGGATGACGCCGAGAGCGGACTTCGATCCAGCGGATCGTAGGGAATCCATGAGTACACCTACACTCCGCATTACAAGCCACGAGCCGTAAAGTATCTCTAAATCCTACATCCTGAGGCGTAAGTCCAGAACCCTACATATCCTTATGCCTCCCCTTTGCAGCTCATATTTCCCTTTTCTTCCCTTAAACTCAAAAACCTTTAAAGATCATACAACCCAGCTTCTTCTTCCATTGTTCCATGTTATTCTCCCTTACCCCTATACTCTAAACCCCAAACTACATAACCCTATGCAATCCTACATGAGCCATTGTCTAAACTCCTAGTATCCCCCTGAACAACCCCTAGAGTAGTCCCCTATATAAGCCCCTATACAACCCCCTTTAAGGAGTTTAGACTATGGCTCATATGAGCTCTGGACGACGGTTACAGTAATTCCTTCAAGGTATCCCCTAAACTCCCTATGCATCCCCCCTATGGGTCCCCCCTACCTAACTTGAGGCATCCCCTTAAAGAAAAATATATATATATATATATAGTAGTCCCCTTTTTAAATCCTTATATATATAATCCCCTTTGAGGAGTAATCCTTTTCTATAGAATCCCCTTTAAAGGAGTTTAGACTACAGCTCCTAGAGTCCCTCCACCCCTAAATCCCTACCCAGACCCCTGGGAGGATCTAAAAATTAGATCCCCAATATAGACCCATTATAA
>CAJNIZ010046874.1:7702-20464 GCA_905231905.1 Symbiodinium pilosum | reverse complement strand
CGCTAACATTGATCCGGTAATCCCGAGACCTACCCAGACCCCCAAAAGGATCTGGAAATTAGATCCCCTATATAGACCCTTTATAACCCCTATATAATCCTTATATAATTTCCCATATGGTTCTAGGGGATCTGATTTTTAGATCTTTTTGGGGGTCTGGGTACACCCCTAAACCCCTAACATGCGGAGCCAGTGGCTCTAGGCACTGACCGCTTGGCCTTCTTCACCTTAGCGCGCCACAGGGTTTAGGGTTTAAGGGTTTAAGGGTTTTTGGGTTTTAGGATGTTAGGGTTTTAGGGTTTTAGGATGTTAGGGTTTAGGGTTTTAAGATTTAGGGTTTAGGGTTTTAGGGTGGTTTTTAGGTTTCTAGAGGTTTAGCTCTGAGAGTTTAGCGTGGTTAGAGGCTAGAGGGCTTAGGGTTGCAAGGGTTGAGGGCCTTGAGAGTTCAGGCTCCCGGCAGCTTAAGTAGGCTTGGGGCTTGTCACCAGATAGGTATTTGCAAAGCACCTGTATGATCTATACTAGTAATTACAATGGACTATAGGATATCTGGTTGTAGCTTGGGTTTTCCTTACCTAGGCTTGTACTTCTGGATATGAACTGTCTTAGGGTTTCGGATGTGAGGATAACCCTAAACCCTGATCCCTACCCTAAACCCTACACCCGAAAGCCTCCTACATGCTCAGGATGATTTGGGGCGGGTGCAGCTCAAGGCTTCGACTTAGGGGTAGTGCTGGGCTGAATGAAGCCAAAACCCTGTCCAGAAACCTCCTGGTACTGTACTTGAAGGTATAGGCGTATCGGCATGAAGCATTCCTCCAGTGTACGGGCTCTAGGTAGATAATTGCGACCTTGCTATAGTAATAAGCTATGCAGGGTGCTAGCCTGCTACTACTTGGGGCTTACCTTACCCCTGAATTCTAAGCCCTTGTTATATAGTAGTTTCCCAAAATAGGGGGACCCCAATATACACCCCCAAATACTGTAATCCTTATTATGGGGACCCCCAAAAAGGTACCTCTAATTTTGGGAAACTACCATATAGCTGCTTGATTCTAACTTGGCTTTCCCGCTACCCCAAGCAGGTTTGCGGCTGAGTGGTGCGTCGGGGTCAGGGTTGAAGCTCTTGGGATTTGTGGCTCCTCGGCTTGAAAGTTCCGGTTTGCAGAGTTTAAGGGTTTGAGGTTCTAGGGTTCAGGGTTGCGGGGTTTAAGGTTTTAGGACTAAAGGGCTTTAGTTTGTCCCCCAAACTGAGTCAACTGACTCATATTCGCACTTCTTCTCTTCTGAAACAAACCCGGTGACGATTTTTCGTGGCTTGGAGCCCTGAACCCTAAACCCTAAACCCTGAACCCTAATCCCTGAACCCTAAACCCTGAACCCTAAACCCGAAACCCGTTCCAGGGGTATCTACCTCACCTCTGGGGATCTGCTCCCTGACGTGCACACTCCTCGGATTGGGATTCTCCTTAAACGGGGGGTTACATTGGGTCTAGGTTTGGGGGTTTAGGGTCTAAACTCCTTAAAGGGGTCCGCAAAGCCCGCCAAAATGTCTAGATGGTCAATGATCGCCTTCGCGATGGCCGTTGCTGATGTGAAATTCAGGCTTAGGGCTTAGGGTTTTGGGTTTAGGGTCTGGGGTTTAGGGTTAGGAGTCCAACGATATGATCCTACCCTGTATTGGGGACCCTGGGTTGGGCTTTGGTTTCCCTCTCTTTGGGGCCTTAACAGCTAATCCCTAGACCCCTAAGCCCTAAACCTTGCTTCCTAAACCCTGAGCCCTAAACCGTATGCCCTAAACCCTAAACCCTAAACCCCTAAACCTAAACCCCTAAACCCTAAACCCTGAACCCTAACCCCAAACCCTAAACCCTTACCCTACCCTGAACCCTGAATCTTGGACAATGAAACCCCTGAACCCTAAAGCTTCTCATCCTGGGCCCAGGGGCGTCCCCGGCCGTGGCAAGGCGCATCTGCAAGAAGATGGGAGGCACATCCTCAGGATTTAGGGAGTTTAGGATTTAAGGTTTAGAGTTTAGGATTTAGGGTTTAGGGGGGTTTAGGGTTTAGGGTTCAAGGTCTAGGGTCTAGGGCTTATGGGTTTGGGTGTTTAGGGGTTTCGGGTTTAGGGCTTAGAGGCTTCTGAGTTGGGGGTTTCAGGGTTTTTGGTTAGAGACTTAGGGGTTTGGGTGTTCAGAGGGTTGAGGATTTAAGCAAAAGGGGTTTTTCGGTTCAGGGCTCAGTGGACGCTTTACTGCAGGTAGAGGGCTTGAAATACCCTATCCACACGCTTGAGTGTTTGGGGCTTCGGGTTCAGGATTCAGACTTTAGGACACAGGGATGGTGTGGAGGATAACCATACTACCAGTCAACTCGTAACCTCACAGAACTCCCAGGAGCAGTACTCATCCTAAGCGGGCTGTCCTCCCACGAAAAACCCTGAAAAACCTACAGCCTAACACCTACACCCTAAAGTCCCCAACCCTAAACCCTATATCCTGAACCCTAAATCCCAAACCCTAAGCCCAGGTGTACGGATCATCCAAAACGCTGCTTCAAGTAGGTACAGGTATCGGGCCTAGGACCCAACTCAAAATTCACTGCCCCGAGAGCGGGCACAACCCCCCCAAGGCTGACTAAAACCGAAAACTATTCTCAGAAAGCCTTACCTTGAATACAGGTTTAGCGTTTAGGTTTTAGGTTTCTGGGGTTTAGGGTTTAGCGTTTAGGATTTAGGGTTTAGGGCTCTAGGGTTTAGTGTTTAGGGGTTTAGGGTTAATCCCCTCCCCAAATAGTAAGCCCCCGCACCCCCGCTCCAATATTAAATACTCCCAATATATTATAATATGCGGCATATTAAATGCCCTTTTAAGGGAGTATTTAATATTAGGGGTGGGGGGTTTAATGTCAGGGGAGGGGATTACAGAACCAGAATGAAACCACAAAGGATGTTATTTGGCTTTCCTATCTTTATCTCATACTGGAGGAGTTGAGAGTCGCCATTGTAAACCCCACGTCCTGCGCTTAACCCGTTTTGGGGTTGAGGGTTACGGAGTTTGGGGGGTGTTCTACAATCGGGTTTCCACAGCTCCGCAAGACATGGACATGGATCTCCTCTGGATAACTAACCCAATCCAGCGCAGCAACATCCTCAGGATTTCTTTCCTTACTGGGGGCTCCCCCCTAATTTCCCCAAAATGCCTACTGATGAGAGCATTTTGGTAACCTTGATCCTAAATCAGGACCATATGAAGGCCATATCATAAATATGAGGTCCAATTTGGGGGGCTTGGGGTCACCAGAAACCCCTCGCTACCAAAACCTAAACCCTGGCTCCAGCCCAGTCAGCCGCCATCTTCCATTTCATGTTCACTCTTCTTTTCCATGTGAGCTATAGTCTAAACTCCTTAAAGGGGGTTATATGGGGGATTATATATTATGTAGGGTAATACTATAGGGGTTACTAAGGGGATACTAGGAGTTTTGACAATGGCTCATGTAATTCTCCATTCGCTTTGGTACCAACATTCCATAATCCCTAAACCCCAAATCGTTCGTCGTTCCTCCCTACAATAACAATTGACAAGTAGGAATTACAACGTCCCGTTAATAAGACCCCTTTGGGGACCTAAAGCCTAAACCCTAGATGCTAAACCCTGAATCCTAAACCCTACACCCTAAATCCTAAACCCTAAACCCTAAATCCTAAGCCCTAAATCCTAAACCCTAAAATCCGAAGCCCTAAAACCCAATCCTCACCCAAACCAGAAAAGTCAGTTGCCTCGCTCACGAGAATGTCTGGGGTTCGCCTCCAGGGCTCATCCTGCAGAAGAGCTTATTGGGAGCCTTCAAAGGGTTGTAGGGGGACAGCTTTTGGGCGTGTTATGGGGAGTTGTGAGGGATTATAGGTGACTATAGGGCTTAGAATTTAAAGTTGGGTTTTGAAGTTTGTTGAAGGTTTAGGGCCTAGGGTTTGGGTTTAGGGTTGGCGTGCAGGGTCTGGCGTGGATTCATTTTGGGTCCGTAGATCAGACAGCCGGAAGGGATGGCAAAAGTTTCCAGATTGGAGCCGTCACCAAAAAATTGGCGGCGACCCTACCAGCCTCCCCCCTGGGATGCCTTACTGATTTAGGGTTTCTTGGGGTTCATGGGAAAGACGGGTCAGCTGTCGTTGGATCTTATTGCGCATTCTGCGGGAGTCTCTCGAGGTGTCTATGTTCTGCCTATGGGTCCGGATAATCCCTATGTATTCTTAGGGTCCCTCAGGCAGCCACGATTTTGAGAAATGCCCATATTCAAAAGTGTTGAAGGGAAGCATGCTGGCAACTACCTACAGCCTCCACCTCAACCCTAAACCCTAAACCTTGGAGACCTTTTCCACAGAAGTTATGAGGTGGGTACTCTTACCGAAGGCTTGTGTAAGGCCCAAATGGGGAGCCTGGAATTATAGAAGAGCTATGTAAGGCTTCGAGGGGTAAGAAAACAACGCAGCCAAAACCTGGACCAGCTTCTAGATCATGCTTAGGATTTAGTGTTTAGAGATTTAGGATGAGGGGTTTCAGGGTTTGAGGATCTGAGGGTTTGGGGGGAATGGTTTGGAGTAGTCTGGGTCAAGGATTGAAGGCTCAGGGTGCAGGGTATAAGGTTTGGGGTGCATGGGGTAGAGGGCGCAGGGTAGGAGTTTTAAGGTTTAGGGCTCAGGGTTCAGGATCTAGGGTTCAGAGTTTCAGCTACAGCTGAATGTTTTCATATGTTTCCTCTTCCTGAGCCCACCCGCAAATCGCAAACTGGGGCGGCGCCCCCAAAAACCCAAAAAACAACTCCCTTAACCTTGGAACCCGCCCCCTCAGAAGTGTTCAGAGAAATTCAGCGTTAAGGGCTTGTAGGAAACAATATCCCAATCGGCGCAAACCTCCAAAACCCCCGAAACCCTCAACCCGGAAGCGCCTCGACCTTTGGAAAAGACAAGGCTTCCAAAGCCTCTGATTTTTCCGAGGTTGAAAACTAGCTCACTGGCTTCTTGTTCTTTCGGGAAAAAGAACGTCCCTTCAAAGGTCTTCATAAGGGATATATAGGGAATATGTGGAGGCTTTACCTCAAGGGGTTCAAATGATGAGGATCATGGAGAATCGAATGAACACGACAATGGACAACGAAATGGAAGCGGGAGCTTCTACCGAGGGTTTTTGGGTTTATATTAATGTTATATTGGGTTACATTGGGGACTATATTGGGTTCATATTAGGGGTATATTGGGGTCATATTGGGGACTATATGGGGTTATTTTATGAAGATTGTACTGCAGGTCGCAAGAAACTACAACAGGATTTTGGGGCGTTCTATGCTGTAGTCGCTTAGCAAATTACGGGACCCAAAACCTGCATGCGCGTTGTCTGAAATCACCACCAGCCCACGGATCACATTTGATTCCTTCACAACCCTCTCTGTACTACCCGCCCTAAGGTTCCACCTCAATTGGCCTTTATCAGCCCCGAAAAATGCCGCGGTGATCAGGGAACCATGATTCTAAGAAACTGGTACTAAAGGAAGCTTATGTCTGCCATCAACATTCAATGTTCCCTTGGTGATCAGAATACCGACTGTGGATCATAAGCCTGCTGCTTGTCCCAATGACCTCCAGCACCAACTCTAACCCAAAACCCTTAAGTCTTGGGCCGTAACCGAAGGCCCTTCAGTCTTGCCTTGAACACTAGAGCCCCTGAGCCATAAACGCTAAACCTTCAACTCTCAACCCTAATCCCCTAAACCACAAACCCCGAACCCTAAATCCTAAACCTAAACCCTAGACACAAACCCTAAGCCCTTGTTTCTTCAACGTGCTGGCCTTCTTTGCACCCTCGGCATTCTTGAAGATGATGTTGGCACTGGAGGCGTTCAGCCACTCCACATACCTGCGTACACGGCTTGGGGTTTTGGGATTTGGGTTTTGGGTGTATAGTCTTCCTTGAGTAGATAGAATATGGCTTTGGGTATATTCTAATAAGATCCCCAAATACACCGTATTCTATCTACTTAAGGGGGACTATACGCTTCGGGGGCCTAGGGCTTAGGGTGTAGGCTTCAGGGTTTGGGGGAAACCCAGGGCCCCACCTTCCAAAAGACCATGCCTACTGAAGACCCAACCCAAATCAAATATACCCCAGCACAGATGATGTCAAAGTGGGGTTCTTCAAAAATGGACCCGTTTGTTTGAATCAACGTCCACACAAACGCTGTCAACATGAAAAAAACTCAAGATCAGGGAGTCCGAAGCTTCAAGTAGTCCCCTCATACTGACACCATACTAGCACTAAAAACATCTCCCCCCTAAACCCCTAATACTGCGTACTCCCCATGACAGACCTTCTACATTGCGGGACATATTTGATGTTAGGACGGGGGGCGAGGGGGGGGGTGTACTATCAGTTCCGCGCTGCTCCATCCCATCAACAGTCTACAACAAGCGTACTACTACAGGCTATACGTAACTATGCTATAACTACGATCGGATTGCTACTTGGTGGGAACAGCTTTAAAAAAAGTACGAAGGGATTAAAAATGTTCAAACTCTGGATCCCCACCTTGCCAAACCCTAAGCCCTAACCCTAAGCCCTGAACCCCAAGCCCTAAGCCCTCAGCCCTAAACCCTCAGCCCTGAGCCCTAAGCCCTAAGTCCTAAGTCCTAAGCTCTAAAAGCCCTAAACGCCATTAAAGCATAGGCTCCGGACTGCGAACCTCCTTTCCTCAACCCATCCTGCTATCACTACTTGGAGCTTCAGGGCAAGTGTAACCCATAAAGTTTACGGTTTAGAGCTTAGGGTTTAGGGCTTAGGGTTTGGGGTTTAGGGTTTAGGGTTTAGGGCAGTTATGGTGCTAAGGGGACTTCAGGGGGTTATGATTGGGTTATGAGTACGGTTGCACTTGGGTTATACTTGCCCCTAAACCCTATGGTGGATACTAAAACTGATCGATGGCATTAAGCACCTCTTACCTTGGGAACTATGAAATTGCAGTATACTAAGACGATGCAACATCATGCAGGAGTTCTACTGTTAACCGTAACCCCCAAACCGTGGCACTTGTAGCCGAACTGGCTGAAGATCTCCTCCATATGGTTGGTCTTCAAGAAATCCAAGCCTTGGAAACTGATGGAATGGAGGGTTCAGGGTTTGAGGTTTCTTCTTGGGACATCAGGAAAACGGATTATTCTATGTTATTAGTCGGTGCTTTGTAAGTACTAAACTATTCTAGTATTGGGTCCTTGTAAAATTCCAACAAAAAATTGACTCCAACATGGACCCAGGGTTTACGTTTGGGGTAGGGAAGTG
This sequence comes from Symbiodinium pilosum, assembly GCA_905231905.1. Lineage (NCBI taxonomy): Eukaryota > Dinophyceae > Suessiales > Symbiodiniaceae > Symbiodinium > Symbiodinium pilosum. The sequence goes on along the minus strand of CAJNIZ010046874.1, from coordinate 13,136 downwards.
GGATCTAAACCTCAAGCCCTCAGGCATCTGTGCTGCAGAGGCTTCAGGGAAGCCCCATCTGGGTTTCTAACAGCAACATGGCGGAATCAACCTCCTTAAGATTCTGGTTTGGGTAAGGGCTTTATGGAAACAACTGGCGGCATAAAGATTACTCCGTTTTGTTGAGCTGGGCCTGGAACTTCAGGGAGTTCCATGTTAGTTTGGGGAAGACACACGCCTCGCTGCTTGTGGTTTCAAATCTGACCCCCTGAGCCAACAACTCTGATGCCTGGAAAGTCCACGAACGAATGAGCTCCCAGGATCTCAGCAGCTTCGAACAAAACATAGCACAAGCCACAACAAGCCACAACACCCCAAAAAAGTGATGACTCCTCACAAAGCCCTACTTCATCCATGCGAAGCCCAAACAAACGCACCTTTGACCCAATCCCATGATGTTCTGAACATCCAAGGAAGCTTACTACCTATATCTCAAGCCCTAGTCGTTTAATCTCTGAGCCCTACAGTTCATCTTACGGTTGATCCTAGAAAACCTGCATGACCCTGACTAATGACCTTATACCTTGGGCACTAAGATGCTATGGTATACTAAGGTCATACAGGACTTTCACTATCCTTAAACCCTAAACCCTAAACCCTGTTGAGTCTCGCACCGTAAACGTGGACCGCATTGACCCGGAACTCCTTCGTCTCCTTGTCCACCTGGCTTGAGATTCAGGGTCTGCGATTCAGGGTTTAGGGTTTAGGGTTTAGGGTTTAGGGTTTAGTTTGGGCTTATGATTTTAGGGCTCATGGCTTAGGATTTAGGGTTCAGGTTAAGGAACTTAAACTAAGTGAATACTAAGGTTTCCTCATTATAGTAACCCTAAACCTTTAGACCCTTGTTATAGTAATTTAGTTTAAGCTTCTTAACAGCAACCCAGGATTCACAGCTTTGGGGCTGAGTGTAGAGTTGAAGGCTGAAGATATAGGATGTGGGGTTTAGGGTTTAGAGTTTAGGGTATTTAGGGTTTTGGGTTTGGGGTTTAGAGTTTAGGGTATTTAGGGTTTCGAGTTTAGGGCATTTAGGGTTTAGAGTTTAGGGCATTTAGGGTTTAGGGTTTAGAGCCTATAGTCTCTCTTAAGTAGATAGAATATAGCGTATATGGGGATCTTTATTATGATATTGGGCAAAAACCATATTCTACCTACCGAAACGGGGACCATAAACCAACATAAAATCCCATGTAGCCGCCCTTTCGAAAGGACTGTAGTCTTTTGTAAGGCCGCTTTGCAGGTTCCTTTTTCCAAAAAAGGGAGAGACTACCTTCATTTTCACTTCCAACCCTCCGACCCACAAATCCTAACCTTAAGACCTATCGGTTTAGGGTTTAGGGTTTAGGGGTTTAGGGTTTAGGGGTTTAGGGTTTAGGGTTCATGAACCCAACTGCGGGCTAAGACTCCCAAGACCTGTAAACCAAAAGAAACTCCAAAATTCTGAGACCACACAACTGCAAGGCTCTGAGAGCTATCAACTGGCTTAGGCCCACACTCTCTGATAGTGGTACAATGAAGTATCTAGGGACCCTAAGAGATTTAAGATCTTCCCTCTTGGTCACTATGAATGGGCGGGGGCCCAACACAACCTTTAAAACACTCTGACAATCCAAAGAAAGCGCCTCATTGCGCGGCTCTGCCGGCTGCGCAGCTGCCAATGCCGTTAGCTGCGGTGGCTTTTGCACAGTTTGGGGTACTACAAAGGCCCAAATAATTACCAACACCATTTTGAGGTCCATTTGAAGTACCATATACTATAATTATACAAGGAATATGGAACCATAATATTGGTAATTATTGAGGTTTTTACAGTAAAGGGGTTCCCTGCAGTAAAGGATCGCAAAAATGGAACCTATAAGGCTGGAAAGGGTGTCGGGTTCAGGCGTTAAGGTTCAGGGTTTAGGGCTGGGTGAGGGTGTAATGTCTAGGATCCAGGCTTCAGGATTTAAGACTCAGGGTTAAGAGTTCAGGGGTCAAGGCCCCGAGTGTAACGCAAACCTCGGGTTAAAACAATCTGGTTCGGAGCTCCTAAACAATAAATCCGTAAATCCTACACCCCCAAACCCTGAATCCTTATCCCCTAAACCCCTACGTAAACCCTATTGTAATTTTGGGAGTTGGGGATTTCGGGTTCTGGGCTGTCAGTTCAGTGATGGCAGCACCGCAAGTGGTGCTAGTCCCTTCATGCTGATATTCAACAGCCCACACCCCTGATATTAGATATTCCGATATTCCCCAGAACAAACCTAATCTTTTTAGATAATTGGCGGACGTATTAAATAACAGGGGTGGGGGGTGTGCAGTATTAGTAGGAAGGGTCGAATTCCCAGGATAGGAACAAAACATGTGTCACTATCCATATGGCTGTAGCTCCCGCAAACGAATCGTGAGCCCTACACAACAGACTCTAAACCGGAAGCCCAAAAAAACAACCCTGCCAAACTCGCAACCCTAAACCCTAAACCCTAACCCTTAAACCTGTAGTTGACTCAACAAGTTTCTTCGCTGGTACTGGGAGCCAGTGGCTTGGGTGTTGGGGCATCCACAAGTTGGGAGTCCATTTTGGGGGGTCCCCAAAGTACAGATCGTAATACAAGGTTTTAGGGTTTAGGGTTTAAGGGGATCTGTATTCGGGCCCACTCTTTATGGAACTCCCAGCGAATGTCAGCAGGGTCCAAGGGGTTGGAACATCGAACCGAAGAAGGCATCATGATATTATCTTGCATCAGAGAGTCATGACAGGCATGGACAAACATCTTTCAACCCCCAACGCCTGCGTAAGTGATCCAAACCTTCCCAGACGATAAAAAGATGGTCCTGGTGACCTCACCCCAGGGTTTGGAGTTTAGGGTTTAGGGCTTAGGGTTTGGGGCTTAGGGTTCCGTTTTTCCACCGAGAAGGAGCACCAGAACTTCAAGAAACCTCTACACTCAAAACCCGTCAAGGAATAAGCATGTCAGTTTTTTCCCCGAACGCATCAAAGATCCAGAAACATCCAACCTCCTTCTAGCCCTCTGGTTATCCCAGTATAGTGCTGTGATCCTTTTTGGGGCGATTCCATTTTTGGCATCCTTTTGGGACTGACCCCTCTGCCCTAAACCCTGCGCATCCTTATAGGGCTAGATTTCTTGGATCTGTTTTGCCTATGGGCTGCTAAACCCTAAACCCTTGAACCCTAAACCCTTAAACCCTAAGCCCTTAAACCCTTAAACCCTAAACCCTCAAACCCTAAACCCTTAAACCCCTGGGCTGCAATTCCCAGCACCTCCTCCTCCTCTTCGTCCTCGGACTCTTCGTCATCGTCGGCGTCATCGTCGCTGACTTGCTCCACCTCACAACCCACGCCCTGAAGAGAATCTAGAAAGTAAATGGACTTTAGGGCTCCTAGACATCATCCTATCATATGAGTTTAGGGTTTAGGGGTGTCGAGTACCCTACTTGGGGTTCTGGTTCCTGGATGCTGCGGGGGTCTAGGGAAGCTCTACAGTCATCACTCAGGTCTCTGTTTCCGTATTGGAAAGTTTAGGTTTTAGGGTTTAGGGTTTAGGTGTTGGAAATTGTAACGTTCTCTTCTTGACTAGGTATCAATATATTTATACTTTCAGGAAGTATATCCAGTCCTGAACCAGGTTGGGGCGAAGGATTTACTTAGCATAGGTTTGTATAAGATCGCGCATGAATTGTGTAGGGCTTTAATGAAGGGATGGAACATTGAGGTTTTTCAAAAAGGTGGCTAAACCCTAATCCCTCGCCCCTAGACCCCAATTTCTAAACCCTAATCCCTTAACCCTAAACACTAGCCCTTAGGGATGCGGATTGTTGGGAAATCATGGACACACCTGTCTCCAAGTCGGTCAGCAGCACGATGGAGTACTGAAGGCACACCGGTGTGTCTATGGAGACACAGCGCCTAAACCCTAAACCCCAAACCCTAAAATGCGACCCACCTTTGTTGGCTGGACTTTCTGGACAGCCGATGCACGCTTCCGACTGCATCCGCGCCGCCCTTTTGTGGTGTGTCCGTGCCGTAGAAATGAGAGCTGGATGGGTTTCGAAGCAAATCTAGTGTTTTGGGTTTAGGGCTTAGGGCTGAGGGCTTGGAGTTTAGGGCTATTGGCTTGGGGTTTAGGGTTTAGGGCTAAGGGCTTAGGGTTTAGGGTTAAGGGCTTAAGGTTTAAGGCTAAGGGCTTGGGTTTAGGGGTTAGGACTTGGGGTTTAGGCCTAAAGGCTAGGGGTTTAGGGCGAAGGGTTTAGGGTTTAGGGCCTTGTAAAAGTGTATGAAGAGGTTGTTGGAGTTCCTGTACCAAGAATTCGCTGGTCTCCGTACTTCAAAAGCACAGGGCTTAGGATTTGAGCGTGGCTTCAGACAAGATATTTGAGGAAGAGAAGGCTATGACACCCGCGAACACCTGAGCACCTAAACCCGGAACCCGGAGACGCTCACTCGTTTAACTTTTAGCGTTTAGGAACATCGGCAGAACCAAAGCTCAGGGGTTTAGGGTTGAGGGTCCTAAGCAGGGTAAGTTGCGGGTCTTATAAGAATCTTCAACATCACATACAAAACCAAAACTTAGTAACATTTGTAAGCGGACTTTTCGCCATTTGCGGAAAGGCTTAAATGTAACTACCCCAATAATAACTACACCAATATACTATCATAGTTTCCATTTTTCCATTATCCTCATATAACTACCCCAATATACTATAATAGTTTACATTTTCTTTTCCATTATCCCCATATAACCCCTATATGATATATATATATATACCCCTATAGAACCCTATATACATCCCTTGAAAGGGACCTGGGGTTTCCATTTTCTTTTCCATTATCCCTGTGTAACCCCTATATAATACATCCTCTATAATGATATAATAGTTTTCATGTTCTTTTCCATTATCTCTATATAACCCCTATATATCTTGATCACGCAGGTATTCCAGCAGCTTGGTGAGGGCCAGCCTAAGTGAGGGTCCACATGTAGACGCCAGCTCAAGCTTCTAAAAACAGGCTTATAGTCCCCCTTAAGTAGATAGAATATGGCTTTGGGTATTTTAAAATAAGATCCCATATACCCCATATTCTATCTATTTAAGGGGGACTATAGGTTGAGGATCTAGGGTGTAGGCATGCAAAGCCTTCACACGACAACAAGAACCTCCTGTGCTCAATGCATTTCCCAGAATCCTCCAACCTTCAAGGCTATCCTTAATCCTAGATTTTGAAGCCTAAGCCCTAAGCCATCCTGAGAAACCTGAAACCATAGGCTCAAGTTCCTAAGCTTGCAAGGCCCGCGTTGCTAATCCCTTCATGGGGCACATAGCTAATCTTCCGCCCCCCCCCCCCTCTATTTGGCCGCGCCAAATGCCCGCTCATCAGAATGTGCTGTGTATTGCA
>CAJNIZ010046873.1:0-19060 GCA_905231905.1 Symbiodinium pilosum | reverse complement strand
AGTAGTAGCAGCAGCAGCAGCGGCTCCACTCTCGCTGCGGCTTCTACTAGTCCAGCCTCGACCGTGATTGTGACATGTGCCCTCTCTTATGTTTGTATCTGCAGTATTTCGACCATTTATTTTGTTGGCTGTTAGCGGGGAATGCAGGAATTGACTCCTATAGTGGCTCCTTTATAGTCCCCAATAAAATTGCAGTTTTCAGCTTCGTTCCCTACTAACAACCAGCAAGTCATCTCTTCCACATGCAAGGCGAATGGGCGAACACCGCTTCCTGTCCGCCTGCCATATGGCGTCCTTCGCAGCCTTCGTTTTCTTTCGAAGGCCACAGAGAAGGGCTTAGGACTTACCTTGACCCAAAACGTGGGTAGAATGATTGTGTTGTGGTCTACTTTTTGGGGTTTTAGCTTATGATTTGACACACTTTGAGGCCAAGGTAGGGATGTAGAGCATGTTGGTCGAGGCCTTGAGGTCATGGTTACAGTGAATTTAGAATTTCGTCGGTTGCTGTTTCACAGAGTGTAGGGAACAGGTTTCTGCAACGTCATTCCACCGGCACAGACGAATTCTGGAGGTGTAGAAGTTTCAGAATGGTTTCATAGGAAGGTCCTGTTACGGGTTACTTAAGCACCCCTGTCTACACAACCACCCTAAGGTTCCCCCTGAAGTAGCTGTTTGTGGCAGGTTGATGAAGGGGGAACCCTGAAGGGGTTGTGTGGGGGGTGGCTGGGAAAACCCATAAAATATGGTTTCGAGATTCATCCGAGGTACCGAAGGCAAGACCATAATATTCGTAATTATTCCCCATAAGCCCCGACATGAACCCCCTATATCACACACTGCCTTGGTAGTGTAAGCCCCCTTGCGGTTGGCAGTTCAAGGCTTTGGGAAGCCAGTTTAGGGTTTAGGTTTAGGGTTTAGGGTTCAGGGTGATGCATGCTTAATTGGGAGCAGGCTCGTCCTCAGCCTCAGACTTACACGATGGACAACTGGGCTCTCAGCCCTGAATTTTGCAAGCTGTACCTGAACTATAAACCCTAAACCCTATATAACCCATCATAGTAGTTAACATTTTCTTTTCCATTATCCCAATATAACCCTATAAAATATACCCCTATACAAGCCCATTATAGTAGTTTCCATTTTCTTTTCCGTTATCCCAATATTGCCCCAAGAAACCCAACACAACAATTGGCCTAGAAACCTGCCGCCCCGAAGGTCCAAGCTCATGTTCGGCCTGCTGCCGCTGAGTGTGGGGGGTCACCGGCGGTTGGTTTCAGCGGCGTGGCTTGTGGACGAGGTCGGGTCCTTTACTGTACTGCCCTTTAGGAATTATTTTTACCTTATGTTATAGTATAACCCTAAGGAAATATTCGAATTTTTCTATTATAGGTCTAAGGAAACTACAGTTTAGAGTTTGGGATTTTGGCTGAAGGGTCTTTCTTCTTGGGGGGGGGTTCAAGGACTGTTCAGAAATCAGTGCAGTCGAAAGTTCAGCCCATGTTTAGGTTGAAGTGCTTTTCTTGATGGGTTAACGGCTTTGTAAAATGACATCTTCTTTGGGACGCATATTGCTCGCACTGTATCTTGATTACTGCCAGCGCCCCAAGATCAGAACGCTGGACTCTGCAATCTGGACTCTCAAAGTCCAAGCTCCAGCCACTGCTATTGATGCCTCGCCGCCTGCATCATCACCGCCGTCCAAGACGGGGAAAAGAGCACTCGCGTCACTCGGACGCCGGAGATGTGGCGCTTCCAACTGGTAAACCCCTTGCTTCATGAACTTCTATAACCCCTATAATCCCCTATATAATCCCAGTTTCCATTTCATGTTCCATGTCCTTTTCCATTTGATTTTCCATTATTAAGGGGGATACTGTGTGTGTGTGTTTGGTGTTCAATCCTGTCTCAAGTTCCACCTGTGACCCGAAACCCTCATCCAATCTCTAAACCACCCGTGCACTAAACCCGAAGTCTTCCTGCCAAACCGACAGCAACCCCAAAACCCAAAGCCCCCATCAAACCCTGATCATTACCTGAAGGTCCGTGATGCTAGTTTTGAACACAGAACATTTGTCATTCCACACAAGCAGTCCCTCAACAAGACTGTTTTAAAGAGGGCTTCCCGGACTTGCTGCATGAGCAGTCAGCTGATCCCAAGTCATTCCCGGACCCCCAACCCTTAATCTAAATCACTGGTGGCTAGTAGGGAATAAGGGGATCTGATCCGTATATAGTTTTTCCCCTTATGCCCTTCTAATTCCCCAGTAAGTCATTCTGCAGATGCGAATCCTGACCGTAGAGCCGCAACCTCCTGCATAATCCAAAGGGCCTTGTGCCCCACGAAGCAACTGGTAGTTTTTCAAAATACCTGTCCCAAAAATGGCCATAATGTAGGTTCCCTGTTTCGATAGGATCCCGTTTGAAGAAAGTGTATTCCCAATTTTCCCTTCTTCTGCACTGCGCTTAGGATTTTTTCTTACTTTACATTATAGTATAACCCTAAGGAAATATTGAGAAAATATTTTTACGATAGGTCTAAGAAAACTACAGTCTTCACAGGGATCTTTAGAGCAACCCCCAACTGCAGGCGCAAGGCTCCGGGGTCGGCCGCGGCGAGGCGAGAATCCGTTTTCGGGACACCCCATATCTTGGGGGGCATAGGGTTATCGTCCCCCTTAAGTAGGTAGAATATGGCTTTGGGTACATCACAATAAGAGCCCCATATACCCCATATTCTATCCACTTAAGGGGGACTAGAAGTGTCTAGGGCCATGTTGAGCTGTAGTCTAAAATCCTATAGGAGGGCTTATATTGGGGGAATTATAATGATAGGGGACTATAGTCTTTAAGTCATAATATGGTAGTTTCCCAAAATAAGGGGACCCCAATACAGGCCCCAACATATTATAATCCTGAATATTGGGACCCCTAAAAAGCTGCCACTAATTTTGGGAAACCCCCATATGTGTTAATCAATACCCTTATGAGGTACCAGTTTGTCGGATTTAAGATTTCCGTCCTTGATTCATTCATTCCTTTTTTTTGAAGTCATATATTATACCGCCTGGTCCCATTTGTGGCGTGGTTTGTCGGGAATGGAGGAAAGGAAAAGACAACGGAAATTCACCAGGCCATTGGGTATCATACTATAGGGGCTACCATAGGCCGGGATGCATTCCTCGATTCCCTACTAACAACCCCCAAGCCAAGAGGGCCTGCTACTGGTAGGATACTTGCTTCGAAATTACGGTGGGGGTGGGGGAAGGGAGGCGGGGTCGGTTGCTGAAGCATAGCCAAACCACCGAAGCCCAAAATCCCTAGACTCTAAATCCATGAAGGCCTCGCGGCTAAACCCCTGAACTCCTTCTAAAATCCGTATGTCTGAACCCCTACGTAAATCCCGGGACCACCAAAGGTTCCTCGTAATTTTCCGTTTGATTTTCCATTATTGCTCTCAGCCCTAAACCTGACATACACGCCCGCACTCAGCGTTCCCAGCCTCCCCCACCCCATAGTATGGGATCAATTGAGCTACAATCTAAACTCCTTAAAGGGGATTATATAGGGGTTATATAGGGGACTACTATAGGGGTTATTAAGGGGGATACTAGGAGTTTAGACTACAGCTCAATTAACCCCACGAACCACGACGTTTAGGGTTAAGGGTTTAGGGCCGTCCGTAAACCTCCTATCGACCTGTATGAACCCTGCACCACAGGACCTGGACAGCACAGGACCACAAGGGGGCAATAGGTTAATCACAGACTAGATGGTGGACTACGGGGAGCCGGCGGCGGGGGGACTAAATGCTAACGCATGTAAACCCCTAAACCCTACAAACCCGGTTCCTATGTCATTATCTGTTGTGTTTTCTGCTTGATTCTCCATGATTGGCAAGTAGGCCCCAAGACCAGCATGCTGCGGCATACATTCCCTTCATGGTAGCTTGCATAAATGGAGGGGATCCCAATATCCAAAATAGACCGCAAGATACGATGATTCCCCAAAAATGGTACCCCTAATTTTTTGGAAGCCCTAATCCTTCTAAACCCCAGTGTATTCCCAGATTCCATTTAACTGTCCATGTTTTTCCTTTATTGAGGCAACATCCTTAACCCTAAGCCCCAAACCCGGAACCCCAATCCCTCAGCCCTAAACCCCAAACCCTAAACCCCATAGCCCTTTAAACCCTCCAAGCACTCCATGCAGGTCCTCGGCTGGATGGCGAGTCTTCGTGCGGCCTCAGAGGCTTTTGATGTTTGGGTTTCACTGGTTTAGGGATTCACAAGCCTCAGGGTGCCTGGGGGTTTTTGAGGGTTAGGTTTTGGGGGTTTAGGGTGTAGGGGTTTGAGGCTGTTTAGGGGTGTCTAGGGCTCATTGGTTTGTTGTGCGTTTTGGCTTAGCTTTGGGGCGAATTTGGTGAAGTGGGCTCAGGCAGTAGATGGGATAGGAAGCTTCCGAGGATTTGGTTGGATTTGGCCGACATCCATGTAAATGAATCTTGACAAAGAGGTGGGGGGTTTAAGTAGTTTTTCAGCATTCCTTGACCGCCGTACTGCAGTGACAACGAACTAACACCCTATGTGGCATCGGCAGGTCTGCTGACCAAAAACGGCTTACTTAAAGTTTTCATGTATCCCAGAAGATCAATCAAGCAACCATTGTTGTTAAAGTGTGAGAATAAACCCTAAACCGTATGGCTCGCCTGCTCGAAAATTGCACCGGATCCCTCAACCTGATCCACCCAAAACCTGCGGGGCTCCGGAAAAAAGGTTTGTAGTGATTGTTTATCAATCCCTTACTTAAACTTTTTTTGGGGGGAAGGGGCTCCACGGCAGAGAAACCTCTGACAAGGTTCAGGGATTCAGGGTCCGATGTGGGCGGGGACAGAGGACAGATAAGCCAGCTTTTGACTTTATAGTCCCCCTGAAGTAGATTATGGAATTGACCCATATCAAAATTAGATCCCCGTATACCCCATATTCCATCTGCTTCTTTAAAAAGAAACTTTTTCCCCCATCAGGGCTGTGGCACTTGTCTTTTGTCACGTCGTGATTTGTCTTCTTCTGCCCTGGCATACTGTGGGTGTTCCTGCAGCTTTATAATTCCCCAAACAGAAGTAGCACAACAATGGCCAGCCAAGCCCTGAATTAAACGCCTCAGAGTTTGCAAAACTGTAGTAAAGAGTCTTGACAATAAGTTGGTTTGAGATTAAGGGGGTTCAGGGTCCAGGGTGTTAGGGTCCAGGGTGGCGCTGTGGTTGATTGGAAGGGGAGTTTTGCAAGTAGAGGCAGCTCTGGGGTTTGGGAGGGTATTGCCCGATGTACGTAGATGCTGCATGTTTTGGATAGAGAGAGGGTTAGGGATATGGTAATTTCCATAAATAGTGGCATCCACCACTAGACCCCAAAATACTATACTCTTTATTATGGGGACCCCCAAAACGGCACCGCAAATTTTAGGAAACTACCCATATAGGGAATATTTCCTTGGTAGCTGGATGAATAGGTATACTTTACAGTTCTGGGGTTCCTGCAATGTTCGTGTGTACAATGGGGGTTAGATTGGGATAATGGAAAAGAAAATGGAAACTATTATTGTATGGGGAGAGAAAAGCAAACCATGGACGCACGCCGGTAGGACATGGATACTGCAATAAGGGGTTTTTGGTAATCCCAGCCCCCTACAACAGGACAGTTATGTAGAGGGTCTTGCTTTTGGAGAATGGAGTACCAAAGTTGCCTTACTCGGGCATCTTGACCCTAGTGGTCCCATGCTGACCCCATCGTAACCTATTGGACGCCTAGAACCCCGGTTTGAAATTGGCCGTGGTTTTTGCGTGGCATTGTTGGGGTTCATACCTGTTCGGGGGCAGGAAGTGTTTGCCGTATACGCCAAAATTTCTACTTCCCCTAGAATTTCAGCTTTACACTCATAAGCCCTTTCAACCCTGCAACAACCATATGAGTGACATGCGTGGGGTTCTTATGTGCGGAGTTTGGATGATGAAGCCCCCTCATCGCTAATGCGAAGGCATTCGTCTCCCTCGTCTCTCAGATAGTCTATGAATGGGCTCACAACCACGGGGTTCCAGTCACTTGCTCGCAGACAGTTACTCGGTCATTGCCCCTCAGCAACTGTCTTTTCAAGGGGTTTTTGAGGGGTCATTATAATTGGGAACCGCCACAGTCAGGCGAATGACCTAACAAATACTGGTTTAGGGTTCAGGGCTCAGGGCTGAGGCTTAGCACAAGTAGTTGAGGCTTCGGCTTCCCCCCCAGCGAACCCTGAGGGTGCTCGAAGTCTGGGTATAGGGCTATGGATAGAAAGCAGTGAGCACCAATCAGGATCCCACATGGGATACCATGGGGCCAAACTTCCTTCAAAAGAACATCCGTGAAATGCGCAGGCAATCAGAGCTTAGGACTCGGGAAGTACGTTGCAGGCTTCACCCTGGGGCTCTAACTATGTAAGAAATAACGCCTACATTGGAGCCTACCCCCTAAACCCCTAAACCCTATAAACCCGAAACCCCTAAACCCTAATAACCCTAAATAGTACCTACATGGAGCCTTAGGTTTAGGCCTTAGGGGAAGGGCTTTTGATAATGTGATGGAAGCGCTGTTCCTCGATCGGAGCTTTGGAGCTGTTTGGGGTTTAGGGTTTAGGGTATTATGGGAGCCTAAGTCATTTCCAATATTATGGTTCTATGTCCCTCTTATAATTATGGTCTATGGTACGTTAAATGGACCTCAAAATGATATTGCATGGCCATGGAATCCTCTGGGTCGACCGCTGCTTCCTAGGACTTAGCCGAAGCCCTGACATATTTCAAGCGAAAGCCCCGGTGAGTGCCGTTCTGGAATCCCTCCCTTCATGTTCACGACACTGTAGGAGCATGTGGCTGTACTTCTAGATACCCTACATGGAGATTTCACTAAGGTCATGAGTATACGCGTCCCTGTAGTGAGATTCCCAGTACAAGATGGTTTTCGGATAAATTGCCTCCATTTAGGGAGCACACAACAAGAACTATAGACCCTAAACCGTAGGGTATCGCGAAACCTGTACGATGATTCTTGCCGAGGCGAATGTTTTCCTCTTGCCGAGCCTTTGCAGCACAAGGCGGTTAAAGGGCTCCTAGTGGCGTGTAGGTACACAAGGTTGAGGCATGGTAGGGTGGAGTTTTGAGGGCTTACGGCTTACGGGGCCGGGCACTTGGAACTCTTCTTCTGTGTATTCACTGAGCACGCTGGGATCATGTGCGGACTACATAGAAATGTTTCGGCGCTGATCATTTGCATCCCCTTCCTTGGGGAACAACGCCAACAGAAGCTCTAAACCCTAGACCCCAGCATTGTGAGCTGACTCTACAAGGGATGCGTCAGCATTGGCCCCCACACACGAATAGTCCCCTCAAACGGTAGCGATCAGTATCCTAAGGCTTGTTAATATTTAGCTATTACCCTTATAACATGGGGAGTCTAGCTAGATATCAATTAGTTACCTGATGTAAGAACCTCAGAGAACCTCAGATTCCATTCCATGTTCCATTTCTTTTCCGTTGATTCTCCATAATTGGGGTGAACCCCAAACCCAAAAGGTCTGCCAAATAGCAACTAAACCCTGAAGAGCAGTTTCCATTTCATATTCCGTGTCCTTTTGGAGTTTAGGGTTTAGGGTTTTGGTTGAGGGTTTGGGGTTAGGCTGAGGGTTTAGGGTTCAAGGTTTAGAGTTTATAGGGTTCAGGGTTGAGATGTGCCCGGACCGTGCAAGGTTCATCACCTTTCACTGCCGACGATGGTGGGGACTTAAAGTCTGCTGTAGAAGCCAGCGGCCTCTTCTAAGATACTGCAAGCTCTGAAATTCCAAGCCCTAAGCCCTAAATCCATAGCACTTTCCCCAAAAAGCCAAACCCAAACTTCTAAACCCTAGCAACAGAAGTCTAAACCCCAAATCAGATTCTAGACAGTTTTGCAGGGGAACGTAATGTAGCTTTACAAGCCGATAGGAAGACCCCATGGATTGGTTCCTCTTTCGTCACATTTGTTGTTTGCTGTTGTGTGTCCAAGAACCAGTGCGCTTGTCTCTATACAGCAGCTGAGATGCGGTTTTGGGTTCAGGGTTTAGGGTCCAGGGGTCCAGGGTCTGGGCCACCTCTTTAGTCTCCTTGTAGCTTGTTTTGGCAGTGTTCTTCTTCTAAGACTTCGGGTTTCTGAGTGCATGGGAATCCTGGCCCAAACCCACAAACCCTAAGCCTGTGAGGAGAGTAGAAGAAACCAAGCCCCAACGACTACACACCGTAAAAAAATCCATAGCCCCAGCTCCTATCGTAAGTAAGGCCAAACCCTGAGGACGGGAACCCGAACTCCTGTAAAGCTTAGACCCTTCAACCCTAATCCGCAACTCCGGCCCCGCTCCGTTCACGACCTTAGAGTAGCTAGTCTGATAGCATCTGACCAAGGCACTCTGCACGTATCCAGCTCAGGCACTCTGCATTTAACGCAAACATGTCAGAAACTTCCTCTTGTTTACACAAATAGGTCAGTGCAATCCGGAGGCCAAGTAGTCGGCAAGGTCAGCTCATCTTCAGTTGCGTTTCGTCGCGACCGCGGTTCATTACCACCTCGTGCCTCACATTGCCTCTCGACCTGCTTTGGTTGTATGCTGAGTCCATCTCAGACCGAGGAACTGAAAGGATTGACGTCGGCGTTCGTGGCTACTCAAGCTGCCAGCCGTGAAACTTAGAGAGATGCAGCTAGTTTATCGAGCTCCTGCATCTCTGGCTGGGAGCACTCAGGAACCTCGCACAGTCTGTCTGGGGTGTCCGTGGAGACTTGCGGCTCTCTTGCCTTTGCGGTTGCAACAGATGATCACTCCTGATAAAACCGTTTACAAATCTGAGTGCGAACTCCCAAGGCTCATAAACCTTAAACCACCAAACCACAAGGCACAAGCACACAGGCTATAAACTGAAAACCCTAAACCCCTACATCCCAAAACCCTAAACCCTAAACCCTAAACCCCAAGGACATTGCTTGTGCTCTTTGCAGAGCTGCAGCGCACTCGCATTGCACTGATCGATGACAGCTCCGAGAGGCTGCTCCTGGCGGGATTCATTTAGGGATTTAGGGGTTTAGGGATTCAGGGGTTTAGGGGTTTATGGTTTAGGGGTTTAGGGGTTTAGAGTTTAGGGTTTAGGATTTGCTGACAGTTCCTTGAACACAAGTTCTGTCATGTATAAGCCTACATGCCAGTTGAAGTCACAATTTCTACCTGTGTTCTCGGGAACTTAGAGATAAGGGTCTAGGGTCTTGGGGGCCCATGTCCCCATTCCCTACTACTAACCAAAAAGTTGAGGGAGTCGGTCTTTAGTTTGTTTCAGTCATGGGGGGTTTGGTGTTTACCTACAGAGGCCCTAGCTTTGCAGCTTTAGAGGTATGTACCAAAAAGGAGTACAGAACCCTAAAAACGGTGGGTTCCAAAGTGTCCACGTAGAGTTTAGCGTGGGGAGTCTAGGTTTCAATGTTTTCGGGTTTCGGTAATCAGGCCAAGCTTGTGTGTATGCGGCTTTGTCGCGTCTGGGGCCCAAACCCTAAACCCCTAAATAACTCTAAACCCTAAACCCCTAAATAACTCTAAACCCTAAACCCCAAGTGTGGGGACCTTCCGCGCATCGCCTTCTACACTCATCGCTGCACGCCTACAGAACGCAGCACTGCTTGGGGTTTAACGTGACCCTTAATCCTCTCCCCCCAACAGTAATCCCGGCACCCTCCTAATATTAGATATTCCCAATATATTAGAATATGAAGAAGTCTTTCCCGGCCGTGGGGGCCTGCTTGTTCTTTCTCTTGAAGAAGTTACTATGTTCGAAATGAGCTGTACTCTAAACTCCTAGTATCCACCTTAGTAACCCCTACAATACTCCCCTATATATTCCCTTATACAACCCTTACGGAGCTTAGACTATAGCTCAAATGAAAGTCAGTCCCGATAGCATACAACTTCCGTTTTGACTGTTGTGAGAGGCAGCTAGCTCCTAAGAGAACAACACACATAGCGAGCCACTCCACATAATCAGGGGTATAGCCACCTGGGTATATAGTTATCCCACTTAAACCTGAAACCCTGAGCCCTAGACCCTGAACCCGAAACCCTAAGCACACGCCCCCCCACCCCCCCTTCTATTTGCCCGCCCCAAATGCCTGCCCATCAGAATGTGCTGTGTGTTGCAGTGTTTTGGTGGTTGTGGATGTGGTCGAAGTGAACGTTATTATGGGTGCCGGCATGCATTCGTTAGTATCTTGTTTCGCTGTAAATAACAGTAATCTTGCAGTTGTTGAGGTATTTATACGGATGCTATGAGCGTGGATGCGCACGTAACATGAAGATGCTGCGGGCAAATAGGGGGGGGGTGTGGGTAAACATAGCTATGGCCTGCCTTAAACCTCCAAGGTGGGGCTTGTTGTCTCTCAGATGCACTGTAGTCTAAATTCTCTCAGGGGGGGCTAAGTAGGAGTTTACACTATGGCTCAGATGAGTATTGCGAGTGAGGTAGCAGTCCCGCTCTATTGATCGACATGTGTCGCGAGTACCTGCCCGAAATCTCCGCAAAGTCGCCTACGACATCAAGTATGACGTTATAACAGGACAACAACATACTGCGGTATCATTAGGGTTGGGAGCGCACAATGGGCACTGTAAAAACTAGAGTCCTTTGAAACAGGGCTTGTAAGGGGGGAGCGTAGTTGAAGGCATGTTTGACCTGTTGATGGAGTGTGGAGTTACGGAGTGCTTCAAGAGGAGATGTGCGTGCTTTAAGTAGCTTGGATGCATCACATCAAAAATCCTGTTCAATACAAGAGGAACACGACTGCGATTGCTCTGCTTGAGCTTAGAGCGCCAAAGCCTGACACCCAAAGCCATGAACTCCGAACATCAAACCTCATGGCCGTGACCCAGCCACCAACTATGGCTCAGTCTCATCAGAGATTCCAGTGTAGTATATGGCAATTGGGGTATACTGCGTACGGAGACCCCTGTTGCGGAAACAGCCATATATCGCTGGAACCCTTTGAAAGGTTCCCACAGCGCACACCGCAACTAAATCCTTCAAACCTAAAGCCTGGTCTCCAGTCGCCGACTTCTTCCACGTTCGCCCGGGGCTTTGGCTGTGAATTGTTAGTCTGGTTGCTGCAGTATATAGTATACGGGCCTAAAGACTCTGAGTAATTGCCAATGTTATGGTCCAGGATTCCTTGCATGAATGCGACAGGGTTCCTCAGATAGACTCAGCAATGATCTGAGTGATCAATTCGGCCCCTACGTTCATTGATCCACGTGGTCAAGGGCTTGGATTCAACAGGACACTACTATGATACTTCCTGTTAGCACTCCCGATACCACTCATGCAAGTACGAATAGGCTAGGCACGATCAACATTTCTATATCTTGTTAGCATGGAGCAGAGGAATGAATCCCCATAGTAGTCCTTACTTATATGTCATGTAACTCCTAGAGTAGTCCTTATATAAACCCCAATAATTCAGCAGTGCTCATGTTGTTTTGTCCTATTTTCGTTCCGAAGGCCCGAAGCCCTAAATACCAAGCCATGAAGGTAGCCTCCTCTAGTGGCTCCAAGGCGAAGTAGCCCTACTTCGAGGTCCATGGGTAGTTACATGGGATGTATACTTGTAGTTACAAACTCTTTCTGACGTTAGAGAACTTAGGGAGTATATAACTGGATCCAAGGTACAGGTCTAAGCAAGTCGAAAGTACCCATGGACCTCCAACTGTTGCAAGACCCCAAAAAGCCCGTTGCAAAGCATGCGCCGGTCTTTCTTGGACCCTACTAGAAGTCTTCCACTACAGTCCTTATACACTTATGCAAAGACTTACCCCCAAAACCCAAAATTCTAAACCCTAAGCCCCCAAACCCAAATTTCATTGCTGTGGCCTCTACATTGGCCCTTAGAGAGGGGTGAGGGGGATGGCAGTCTGGCTGCGACAGAAGAGTTGCTTGAGTTCCCCTTCAACCTTAAACCCTAAACGGTGTAAGGTTTAAGGGAAAGGAATAACGGAAAAGAAAATGGGAGCTATAATTTCGGGCCTGAATATTTTCCATTTTTGCGATATAGCCCCTATATATCCCTATAGACCCTAAACCCTGAAGGGTCTAGGGTGATTTGGACCCTTCCTTCAGCTCGTAGGTTTATGGTGATGTACTATCTTGGCGTGATTTGGGTTGTATCATTACAAATAGTTACGATTGTTTTTACTCCTGTCATTTTAGATACTGCTCTTATAGGTCACTAAGTTGGAAGGACCCCTGCATGCCATTGTGCCAAAAGCCGCTGGCAAGCATGTTTTTGGTTTTTGCATTGTTCACTGCTGTGACACTTCACTTGTAAGAGTACCCGTTTAAGAAAC
This sequence comes from Symbiodinium pilosum, assembly GCA_905231905.1. Taxonomy (NCBI): domain Eukaryota; class Dinophyceae; order Suessiales; family Symbiodiniaceae; genus Symbiodinium; species Symbiodinium pilosum. Next base: position 6,628 of record CAJNIZ010046873.1, on the reverse strand, counting down.
GAACCAAAAATAATAGTAGTATACTACTGTAACAACAATGACAAAGGGTTTAGGGCTTAGGGCATGCAATCCCGAACCCACAAATCGTCAAGCAGGAGCACCTGAAATCGTGAATGTCTCATCAAGGCAGAACACAAGCCCCACAGAACTCTGTGCAATCCGTGTCAAAGCCTGTGCCAGGCCTGCAGAGAGAGGCTGTTAGGGAATACACACGAGCCATGCCTATAGTTTGGTTTTCAATGAACTTTGCTGAAGAATCCACGAACCTCTAGGTATCCGAGTCTGTGGATAACACCTGCATTGGGCCTTAAAGTTTGTAGATACAGTGGATACTCTAAATCCTGCATGACCTTAAGTATGTTATACCTCGGCAATTATGGTATTATAGGATATGAAGTTCATGCACGATTTCTAGTATCGACAGTAGTACCTACTTTGGACTGTTTGGATCCCAGATAAAAAGCTGCATAGAGTCTTTACATTTCAAGAGGTCCACCCTTCCCCCGATGATAAAGACAACTGTTGAGGGGTTGGTACCACTGCATAGGTGTTGCGAAGGTATGTTATGTTGGTATTATATACACGATTTTAGGTTTAGGCTTCAGGCATTCGGTTGGTGCTCCCAATTGTCTTCACGACTGAACACGTTACCTTCGATCGGTCAACATCCTAGACCCGATGAACCCTGACAGAACGCCCTGATACCGCCATACCACATTGTTAAGAGGCTCCTGAGGCCGGTTCTCCACTTTAGACTGCTCAACACGCATGGCGCACACTATTGGTAATAAATGGAAAAGAACATGTAAACTACTATTTTGGTTTAGGGCTTAGGGTAACCCATTGGGGTAATATTAGGGTTATATTGAGGTGATATATATATATATATATTCATATCGTGTTGGCTGAGCCGGTCGCATACTAGGCACAGCGCATGCCCCACTCATCAGCCCGAAGTGGTAGTTTTCAAGCATCAGGGGACCCCAATATGGACCTGAATATATTATAGTCCTTGTTATAGTGAGCCCCAAAGGGTACACCTAATTTTTTCCACAGACGTAGACTTCCAGCTGCTGCTTTCAGGTTGCGCTCCCGCGGCGCCCGCCGCGTGACGCTGCCGCCGCTTCCCGGCGGCCAGCCGCCAGGGCCTCGAAACGAGAGATCCAGGGTTTAGAGATGACGGGCATTTTGGGATATGAGGATTTTCCGAATTTTAGGGGTACCTTTGTGGGGGTCCCCGTAATACGGGCCATAGCATTTGCGGAACTGTATTGGGAAAGTGCCCCAATAATGGAGAACCAAATGGAAAACTCAATGGAAACTGCAATGGAAGCTATTATTTCGGGTTTCTTCACACGGTCTGGTTGAATTTGAATCCGGGCATCCGGGTTTGGGATTATAGGTCTAGGGTTTAAGATGCGGGGCTGTCTGTCTCCTTCGGAGTACTTCAGGCTTTACAGCTGGTGCCTTTGTCTCACGACATGTAGCATGCAGTTGTTTACTGCGTTGTGTGGGCTGCGCAGCGTTGGAGTGATAACGATATGACATTGTTAAACGTTGAGGGGGCCTGATGGCCCTTTGAAATGACTTTTGAACACCCGACAAGGCTGATGCCGCCTGATCCCTGCAATCCCAGTATAAGATCTAGCCCTGTACTGGTAATTTGTAAGGTGATTTTGGATACATTAGGGTCCTATGAATATCAACGACCCTTATGGGATCCATATTCTAGGATTCTGGCGCTTGGGTCAACCAGAACCCCAATGGTTTATTCATGCTTTACAACAGCATCTTTTCAATCACATGTCAAAGGGCTCAGGGTTGAGGTCTCATATACCCGAACCCTGAACCCTACACCCCGCAGCGCCCCATAAGATCCAGAGCGTGTGGCACCACTCACTAGCCTGGCTTCCGGGGCTGCCTCTAAGGAACCTGAATGAGGGTGTGTGTGTATATATATATATATACAGTAAGGAACAGGGTTTCCCGTTAGTCTGTAGAAGAGTGGCTTTGTTTGACTATTCTCATGGGTTTGGGATGGTTGTTTTACTTGTTTACTTACTTTGAAGATCCAGGTATTTATTGGTAACACAGGTTCAGTCATAGAATTCTGCAGTTTAGACTTCACAGAAGGACACGGTTTAGGGTTTCAGGTGCCAGGAATCATTTCTTTGTGGGCCAAGAGAGCTCCGGAGGCTTTATAGAAAACGTCAAGAGGGCGCTGGAGATCTGAAATTGTAAGGTCGTTAAGGTTTATACCCTAAACCCTAAACCTTAAACCGCTATAGGGTTTAGGGCTTTTTTTATTCGGCTCAGGCTCGGGAAACACAAGGGAACTGAGAATCTGAGACGATTTTTCTAGCCCTAAATCCTACACCCCTACAACCTGAAGCTCTTACATCCCTACATCCCCAGGCCCCTAACCTCAAACCCTCAACCTCTAAGCCCGAATCCTAAACCCTAAACCCCTACCCCTAAACCGCCTAAACCCCTAAACCCTAGTCCGCAGTTCAGGTTGGGACTGGGTTTGGACCTGCTGGATCCGGCGATACCACAGATCTGTCTCTTGCTTTGCATTGCCGGGGTTTAGGGTTTAGGGTTTGGGGTTTAGGGTTCAGGGTTTAGGGTTTAGGGTGATGTTTAGAGCTGGGCTTAAGGTTCACCTGGGAGCCTCGAAAGGATCTAGAACAGTTGTCTTTTTGAAATGCTTTTTATGGGTTGCGGGCCATTATGTCACCTTCTTTTTAGGGCAGGTGGCATGCATTTCAAAGTTTATTTAGGGGATAAATGGAAGAGAAAATGGAGAATGAAATGGAAACTGTGTGTTATACAGAGGCTTAAGTAGGTGCTTATAGGGAATAGTTACCAACATTATTGCTCTAGATTCCTTGTATAATTCTGGTTGTGGTTGGGAATCACTTAGCCCCCTGTTTTTGTCCTCGGCCCAAACCCTAAACCCTAAACCCTAAACCGTTCCTTCCTGGCATGTTCTGATTCTAGACCTCCCTAAACCATCCTAAACTGGAACGCGAAAATCGTCAAGCTTCAATCCCAGAAGCGCGCATCAACACCCTGAACCCTAAGCCCTATGCCGAAAAAAGAAGTAAAAAGGATTTACTTAGCTTCCCGAGCCCAGTAGCATCACCCCCCAAGTACCCTCTATAGACCCTAAGTACTACATAGACCATATTTTAGAGTACTTAGCGGGTCTAGGAGGCCTTCTTGTCGGTGCAGGGTATCGGGCTTAGGGTAAATGACCAAAGCACTACCAGCTTCCGACTCACAACAAGCAGGGTGGCCTCCACGATGCATTGTCCCAAGGTAGCAAGATTATACAATTATTTCAAAACTCCTAAATGCTGAATACTCTATAGGAATTTACAATAAGCAGATGCCATTTGTAAAGTGCGGAGTGGATGAATACCTGGCATTAGGCAGAAAGGGATAAAGGGCGTATAGGGTGCAGGGCTGCAAAGACACGGGTCCTTCGCCAAGGGCGAGACTGATGATGCTTAATCCCGCTTCCTTTCATGTTAAGCCCTGCTCGACTAGTTACAACTCCATATGACCCTATTGATAATGTATAGGTTAGGAGGACCCCCCACCCTGTAATAGTGATATAATAGGAATACAAGAGAACCCTAATAAAATCCCTATTTTCCCCTATAGTCACTATTACTGGGTGTGGGGTCCACCTAATGTATAGGGCCTTTCACAGACGATGTATGACATTCGAGGTTGGGGTGCCGGCTGCTCTGCAAGGCAGTTGACTGCTTGCAGCGTTTGATTTTTGCCGCGGCCTTTGAAGCCTAGACGCCCAGCGCAACTCTGACCCCAACAGAGCCATAAGCCAACTGCCCCAACAAAACCTTAAACCCTAAACTCCAAACCCTAAACCCCAAACCCGAACTGCGCGTTTCTGTCTGAGTTCAGCTCCAAGGTTCTATTGCCGCTGATTCCACCGCGGTGGGCCTGGTGAGCGGAGGGTTGTCAGCCTTAGGGGCCCTTTTAGGGTATAGTCCCCCTTAAGTAGATAGAATATGGGGTCTATGGGGATCTTATTACGATATACCCAAAGCCATCTTCTGTCTGCTTAAGGGGGCTTTACCCTAAGTACCTCTCGGGGTTTAGGAGCTAGGTTGCTGTGGTATAGCAAGGACAAAGGTGTCGTAGATTTGAAAGCCTTCCAGCTTACGTCACAGGCCAAAAAGGGGAGACCTGGAGATAGTTGAGTTTGGGTTGCGTGTTCTCTCTTCCTAGGTATCCATGTTGGGGACGTTGACTGATGTGCCAGCTTTCTGGCTTCTATTTTATCGTGGGCTGTGCATGAGCAGGGTTAAGGTTAGGGTTATACGATTAGGCTCAAAACTGTGGGTCATTCTTTGTGGTCCTCGCAATAGGAAGCGTCTTTTTGTACGCAGGTCAAGGGTCAAGGGCAACCCCTAATTTCAGAATTGCCCATACCATAGTAGTGACAACCTGGGTAGTGGTAGCAGTAAAACCAACAAGAAGCAAGAGAACACACAAACACTTACGAGAAGTGTCTATCTATTACAGCCAGCTGCAGTACTGTGGGGCCGGTCCAAGTTGCCACACCCCTACCAACACTCCTGAAGGCCTCAAGCGCCCTGAACCCTACACTGAACACTGATCCCTGAATCTTCACTTCCTAAACCCTCCGCTTCAGGCCAGCGCTTACAGGCCTAATGAGGGTTAGGGTTTACCTCGCAAACAGGCATGGAACCCCTTATTGGCGGACTTTCAGAAGGGCAGTGGTCTATGAGGAACCTTTTCAGAGTTCGTGCGAGGGACCTGCACTCCGAAACCTACAACGTGGAGCATGTCCCTGGATAGACCAAGCACTGTCAGAAGTCGTCGCCTTAGTTTTGTCTACTGGGGTACTATCGTCCCCAGCATAGAGTAAGATTATATTCTTCTTTGGGGGCAGGCCATTTTGCAAGAATAATTTAAGCTGCCTTGGCACGAACCAGACCTTGAATATCCTGTAAGACCATCACAGCATTACTGTTCCCAGAGCGCCCAATACCCCTTAATTAAGGAATGTACCCTAAAAAGTACTAGGGTCCCGAATATGCATTAAGCTATATTCCTTAGTTAAGGGGTATTGGGCTCCCTGGGTTCCTAGGTGGACAAGTACAATGCGACGGTCGAAGAATCCCAGCGAATCAAGGACGGAAGTCTCGGGATTGGGTTTTGGGTTTAGGGTTTGGGGTTTAGGGAATAATGGAACCCGCCGAGCACGGACGCTCGAGCTTCAGGCGGACGGCCCACATATACATGAGTATATATGAGCTGTAGTCTACACTCCTTCAAAGCTTTATATAGGGCCTAATATAGGGGAGTATATAGGGGACTACTGTCGGCATTATTAAGGGGGATACTAGGAGGAGCTTAGACTGGCTCATATGATGCTCTCAGAAGTGGGCCCAACTCATGCGGAAGTTTTCACAAGGCCTCTGAGACACGTTGTATTGATGGAGGCTGGCCCGTCGTGGGTCCGCCCAATTCAGCCCTACATGTTCTATTCTGGATACCCGAAAACGAACGGTACCCTTGTCGAGCCAAATCCTTCAGGACTTATCATCGCCCAAAGACTTGGTCGGTGTGATGTCCTCATGAAATTTGGAGATGTCATAGGGGTTATATACTGTTATATAGGGACATATAGGAATAATGGACAAGGAAATGGACACCAGTATTTAGCGTTTAGGACTCCTCAAAACTAGCATAACTCAGGCCGTATTTAATTGCAGCCTCAGTACTGTAGCTGCCCCAGCCTCTCTGTAATGCCCGTCCTAGGTAGCCAAACATTTACATTCAGCTGCGGGTGTTTTTGCACATGGGAAAAAGGGTTTCAGAATGTTCCAGATGTATGCAGCATGCCAACGTTTTCAGATCATCACGTTTGTGGCTTCTAGGCAGGGAATGCTGCAAATGTGGGTTTAGGGTTTAGGGGTTTAGGGTTTAGGGTTAGATACATCGGGCTAGAACCTTTGGCTTGTTCGATTTTTGAACGGGCATTTGCCATGGCCCATCTTCTTCCAGAAGTGTCCAAGCTGTTGAGGTTCAAATGCACGAAAACCAACAAGAATACTGCAAGTCCCATGAAATGTTGGTACTTTGAGGGCATGTGGTAGTTCCCGTACATACGAGACCCCGATATAGATAGACCCCCAAATACTATCACCCTAAACTCTCAAACCCCCACCCCCTCATCAAGCACCACTAAAATGTAGTTCTACTGGGTTGCTGTTCAGGAACTTAAGTTACCAAAGTTGGGAGGCCTTACTGCTTACTACATATACATCCCTATTCTGGTAACTGAGCTTAATTAAGTTCCTGGACAGCAACCCAGATGAGCTATCGTCTAGCCTCCTAGCATCCCCCTAAATAAGCCTGATAGTACTCCGCAATATAATCCCCTAGATAACCCGCTTTAAGGAGTTTAGACCCTAAACCCTAAACCCTACAGTATGCATATAATCCCCCATATAACCACCCCCTTCACGGAGTTTAGATTATAGGCCAACATGGACCCTAAACCCCAAACCCCAAAGCCTAAACCTTAAACGCTACATATATACATATATATATATATCTATTTACA
>CAJNIZ010046872.1:8542-38485 GCA_905231905.1 Symbiodinium pilosum | reverse complement strand
CATTACCGAAAACATGGTCCCTGCATCATCCCCCAACACTTTGTCTGACTTCAGCCCCCCCATTGCCTACCTTGCCCGATCTCATGTCCCCAGCTTCTTGGTTGCTAGGGGGCTGTTCTTCCCCCCATGATTTGTACAGGTTGCTGCTTCCCACAGATGAGGACGATGGTGCTGGACCATGCTGCTACAAGTGGCAGCACTGCAAGAAGACTGAACAACTCTCTGTCACAGCCTTCTGAGGCTTCACTGAGACGCAAGGGCCTTGCTTAATGTCACTTACTGCAGTCTTTGGCTACATGAGCCATAGTCTGAACTCCTAGCATTTCCCTAATAAACCCTGCAACACTCCCCTAACTGATCCCCATACATGACCCCCCCTTTAAGGAGTACAGATTGTAGCTCACATGACGTCCGCCAACAATCGCCGCCAAGCCGGCCTCCTGTAGGATGTCCGTTGCATAGACAAAGACACTCTCGGGCTCCGTTGAGCAGGTACCTCTAGAAAAACTGGGTTGCTGTTAGGGGACTTAAGTTAAGTTACCATAATGGGTATGTATGGTAAGCAATAGGGTTTCCCCAATATAGTAACTTGAAAATGAAGTTCCCCAACAGCAACGCAGAAAAACAAGGCTTGCAGGGTAAAAGGTTTTCGGTTGTCGGCCTGGTTTAGTGTTCAAAGTTTTTGCTTGCAGGCCTTGCCATTCCGAGTTAGCGGTTAGTGCCCAATAATATCTATAATCCCTATATAACCCCATTGTGGTAGTTTCCATTTTCTTTTCCATTATCCCAATAGAACCCCATGTTATGAAGGTGCATTGAAGGCTTCAGTGCGCTGCGTCTCAGGATCCCTGTCTTACTCTACATAGCTGGGTTGATGCTCTGTCAGGTTCAATCATGTCCTACAGAGCCGCTGGCAGCCTGTTTTTTGTTTTTTTTGGTAGCTGCTCGGGCAGGCTGCTCATCTGGGTTTCTGGTAAGGCTGTTAAGGAACTTAAATTAAGTTACCATAATGGGTATATACAGTAAATAATAGGGTTTCCCCAATATACTAACTTAATTTCACTTCCTTAACAGCAACCCAGTCATCTGGCATTCAGAGAAGGCTGTCTGAAGATAGCGTGCGCTTGCTGCTCTCCTAACCAATGCTGCGGTAAATGATTTGCGACGGTGACGCGCCGGTGCTCATGCGCTCCGAGTCCCAGGCATGCTGGCTGATAGCAGCTAGATCAAACTACCAAACCCGCGAAGATTGTCAGCAATTCTGCAAAACAGACCTTTGACAATCCTCATCTGCTTCAAAAGCGTCTGCGTAGGTCAAGCACCGTAATTTCATCAAGTCAATGAATCTGCTTTCCTGTGCTGAGCGTGTCTCAACGCGTGCCATGGTGCCATGGAGTCCTGCCGTATGCTTGGTCGGTTATTCAAGTAGGTCAGGTACATGAAGAACAAGTCCTGCTCGTGCCAACCCGTGTCCGGCTGAAAGGTGGTGTAGCTTGGGGTCTGACATATAGCTTGTGGCAGATGTTAAAGCCGAACAGTTCATGCGCCCAACGGACAAGGGCCGCTTGCCAGGGCTCGCAATTTGGGAGCTTCCTACAGCTAGCTCTAGTTGTTTGCTGATGTTACGAAGATCAGGATCCGTACCTTAGACCTTACCAGGTGCCAAGACCGTGCTGCCGAGACTTGCACCAGCAAAACCGACAGCCAACACTGAACCCTACCCAGGATTCATGCCCTCTGCAGGTTCCACCGGGGATATGAGAACGCATAGGCGGTATGTGTTGATACGGTCCACAGACCGGTAGATAGCCAAGAGGACAATCGGAGCTCCCTGAGCGCTAAGATGAAGACCACACGGTATAGACCAAGTACCCCATGTGGTTGCGCATGCGCACCGCCCTTACCGAAACCCTTCTGAACCCTCTTCTTCAAGGTAGGAACCGACCCTCGAGCCACGCATTGTAAACCCCAAGCCACTACCCTTTGGGGCTTAAAGCTCTCAGGATTTCCAACCCAGCTACAAGTGCTGCGAAGAGGCATACTAGTAGTAATAGTAATACTAATGATAATAATAATGAATAAGAATAATAGTAGTAATAATGATACTTTGAATAATAATAATAGTAGTATTAATACTAGTACTAATAATTCTACTAATAATAATAATAATAGTCAATAAGTAAAGACCGGGAAGGTGGCCAAATGCTGGGCAGTACGAAGGGCAGTCACGGCGGCCTTCAACTTCACCTTCCGGTGCCATGGGCTCTGGGGTCACTTGCCAGCTCTTTCCGTTCCCCACCTTCCCGGTCTGGCTGCCAACAAAAAAAATCGGTTCGGATACGATATTCATAAAACACAATGACCCCAAAACGTCTCACAATAGTTCGTAGTTGACGGTTTGGGGGTCAGGCGGTCTTCAGGAGCAGGATGGCAAACTCAGAGCCAGGCGTTGCCCAACAGCTCAGCTAGGCGGCCCCACTTTTAACCCTTGCACCAACACAGGGCCTATGGGCAGTTCTCGTGCTATGTGCGTCCAGATAAGCATACTACGAAACGACAGAGTTACATACAACCGAAATTACAGCGAGTTGTTTGTTCCCCACCTAGGTGCGCATCCTACAAGCATTAACGTAGAGTTTGAGTCTGTGAGAAGCACATACATGCGCTGGCAAGACTCGTCCAATCAAAGAATTCTCAAGGTTTACAGTTAGGGTTTATAGGGTGTAGGGTATGCGGACCACCCCATGCTTACACATAATGCTCAAGCAAACAACAATCCATTACATATGACCCTAACTTGTTACAATGCCGGTTCCATTGTTGGTCAAGACCTCCCTTTGAAGAAGTGTACCCCCAATGGCCTCTCCACATAAGCCTATCTACTAATGCTTAGTAGGACATACCTGAATAGAATCCGTAGACAACCAACATATGAGCCACAGTCTAAACTCCTAGTATCACAGTCCCCTATATACTTCCCTATCTAATCCCCCTCTTCAGGAGTTTAGAGTATGCCTCATATGTGAGTCATCCTTTATTCCCTCTTAGCCCCCAGTAAGTTTAGCAGAGCTACACTGGCGCAATCCTTGCAGGTGACTTTGAGGATGTGCCATCGAAGCTGCGAGCTATCTTCGAAGCAGTCAACATGGAGAGGCCCTTTGGCCATCCTCAGCTGAAGTAGCACCAACCACCACCACCACCACCACCACCACCACCACCACCACCACCACCACCACCACGACTACAACAACAACAACAACAACTACTACTACTACTACTACTACTACGACTACTACGACTACTACTGCTGCTGCTACGACGACTACGACTACCGACCACCACCTCATGACTACACATTAGGTCTATGGTTACTAGTGTTACTTGCAGTGTTGTCACGACTACAATCTCATCAATCTAGCGTAATTGCTAGTACGACTGTCATGACTGTTGTTATGTATTGATCATCACATGTATGAGAAGCATGTGGCCTGGATGCGGAAGATACACAATGTACAAAGCTGAGAGAAGAACTTGATAGGGGAAACTGGCCACCCAAAACCTGTCAAGTCCTCAATCTAGAGCACAAAAATGTACAGTGGCATGTGCTCCCTCCCTCCCTCCTTGGGTATGGAAGCACCTGAAACTGCAATACCTATCATTCTCGTAACCACGCCTCCTATACTACCACTCCTAAGGTGCCCCGTTAATGGACTTTCACCAATCCTAAATACACCCCAAATAGTGCCAATTAGGACCCAACCTGGGGGGATGGTAAATAAGAGAGGGGTGGTTAGGTGACCCATAAATTGAGGAGTCTCCAAACCTCCAAAGCTGTTCTTCCTGCAGTCTTCGAGAAAGCTTAGAGTAGTACAGGAAGCGCTCAAGCAAGGTCAAAGGGATCATATTCCCATACTCCCTATATAATATGGTAGTTTCCATTTTGTTTTCCTTTATCCCTAGAACCCTGATAGAACCCATATATAATCCCCATATAACCCTTATGTTATCTGGGCTTCGACTCCAAGCTGGACGAGGCCTCTATGTTATTTGTGTATGGATCCTTGCCCATGCCTGAAACCCTGACCCAAGAGGGGACAAGCTGCGATGAGCCAACATCGAAGCCCACTGGGCCGGTGTAAAGCCCCACACTCATCCAACCGGCGTAGACATAGGTTCCTGGTGTTGCGGGGATGGTTCAAGGCGAGTCCGGGGCGGAAATCCGGCGGGGAGACAACGTCCTGTTGAAAGAATAGGCTTGAAGCATAAAGGATCATATGGTGGTTGTTCAAAATAACTGTCCCCAAAATGGCCATAAGGCAGTTCCCTATCTGGTTAGGATCCCCCTTTGAGGGAGCGTATTCCCAATGGTCCCTTCTTTACAAGGACCTTTAGAACAACCCCCATATGATCACTGATGGAAGTCGACTACTGGCGTTATGCAACTGGGGTACCTTAGCAGATCAATTGACACAGGCCTTCTTCAACCCCTGTACCCATGGTACCTTACTCTTCGTTCAAGGGCGGCAGAGGCATGCTGAAAGTGCTTTGCGATCAGTAAAGAATGGGAAGACACAATGGAGGAACTTTCAGGGTTGCTGCACGCCAATCAAGAGCATGTTCTCTGATCATCCCTCCAGCATGCAGTACTTCACTTTATGCCCGTGGTCTACAGAGCGATTACAACGCTTCGTCACTCCATCGCCGACAGCTTATGGGACCCCAATGTATTATAGTAGTTTCCATATTCTTTTCCATTATCCCAATATAGCCCCAATATTACCCCAATATATTCCCTAGTTTCCATTTCATTTTCCATTTTCTTTTCCATTTGATTCTCCATTATAATAGTTTCCATTTTCTTTTCCATTATCCCAATATAACCCCAATATAACCAGATTCTTAAGGAGCTTGGGGAGCTTGCACTTTTCCAAATAACGGAAAAGAAAATGGAAACTATTATAATGGGTTATATAGGGCATATATAGGGGTTATATTGGGATAATGGAAAAGACAATGGAAACTACTCTAATATATTTTTTCTGAGCTGTGGCATGCTTTGGTGATCGCATACGCGAGACAACATGCAGCACGAGTGCTTCAAGCGCTGAAAGTAGGACCTCGAGCCCCCCAAGTGGAGGCATGGCAAGGTTGCCCAAATCAGGACATCAAAGGCGTACATATTCAAAGAGGTACTGGGTTAAGAGTTTGGATTAGGGAGTTAGGGTCTAGGATTAAGGTTTAGGGGTACTACCCAAGGCCATGATATCAATTTTGACCCACGCCATCGGATTTGGTTCGACATCCCGGCTTGCCGCCGCAGAAGCGAGGCGGTATCATCGAAACGGGCACGCAGGAAGCCATGCTTGAGTCAACAGCGTCCCTGCAAGTACTATTAAGGTTTAGGGTTTAATATGCACCCCTCATCTTGACCTGAGACCTGGTGCACTACCTAAGAAAGTGGCTCGCCTCCACATAGTTCTCATGTGAATAGATGTTTCTGAGCGACTACTGACAACTGCTTTAGGAGCTTTACCAAGCAAACGGACCATGGTTCATGAATGACCCATAAAAAGCCATGCAAAGGATGTCTTACCTACTTTCTAATGCTATTAGCAGCATTTGCAATGTTATCCGTTCATCACGGATGTAGCATCAGAACGAGCTGAAGATGCTTCAGACCAACGCTGCCTAATACATGCCCCCACGTGTGCGAAGTAACGTTGCACTGACTCTAGTTCAGAGACCTTGAATGTGTTTTGGCAGATGATAACTCCGAGATCAAGAGCTCTCGGCCCCTACCTCTGTGTTCAATGCTCCCTGCTGCAGCCCTATCAGCAATGCGACTCTATGCAAAATCGCAGTCGCTTGGCGCAGGATCCACGAAACCATGATTCGTCTTGCAATGAGCACTGCCCGGTTCCCTTGCGAGTTACCCTGCTTCGAATTTCATGGCCCTTCACTGGACGCTGAAAATTGGAATTCAAGCCAATGCCAATAAGCCCTGGGCTATGGAACCATGCAGGGACATGCAAGAAAATATTGGCTCTCCCACAGCGTTCCGTGTGAAATGTGTGAAACGCAGGAATCTCAAACCTTTGAATCATTCGGAATAAACTTTTCAGTCCCCGTACCGCAGGTTGCTTAACAAAATCATCCATGATCTTTCTTGTCAACCTGCTTCTAGCTGATATCTACCCATGAATCTCCAAGCAGGCAGCTATCACAGCGACCTGAGGGCTTCCAGGTATTGCTAGCATCACTTAATTAGGTCACTCTCCTCCTGCACTGCAACAGCTGCCACCAGATGTAAGAGGAGTTCGAATAGGCCCTTATTGAAACCCCTTTAAGGACAGTTACACTTGGGGGGCAATGATCAAGCATCGAGCTGGATATGTCAGCGCACCGCATGATTATATGGGCAAGGCCTACTCTCCGTGCAAGCCGTAGCTCGCCCCTGCTCGTTGACACCGAAGAGCCCCCTGACGCGTGCAGCTTGAAGCAACATAACCACACCCCTAAAAATAAGTGAAGCATTGGCTTCATTCTGAGCTGTCCCTGGAGGGAGCGCGTCCTCAATTGGAGATGTAGTCATATGGTATCACAACACTCGACAGTGAGTAACGGCCAACTGCAATAAAGCTTCATACTCACCTCGTGGGAAAGACTTCTTTGAATGACCTCTAACATGATGTTGTCGGGGCAGGCTCCACATGGGATTGAACATCTTGAGGCTCTATAACTCCCTTGGACAACCAAGGGCGCTGGCTCGGCCCTTCCATAACGGCTCCATTTATAATCCAGAAACCACTAGTGTCTTGGTACCTGGGCGTGGATGAATTTAATGCTTCCCTGGCTGCTGCTCTTTGCTTGCGCGAGCAGGAACTCAAATGGTCAGCAAACACAAGGATGTATTGCGAAGGCGCACATTTCACGCCAGTTCTCACTATACACTGTTGCGCACCACTGGAAGGGTCGCCCCTCCATCCGTGGAATTTTCACGGATAGATTGACGACGTTCCACCGTGACGCTGTGGATGTGGCTGAATATGGACCTGGGTGCGCCAAGTAATTGCTTGTAAAGGCAATGTAGAGGTCCACCCAAAAAATCCCCAGAATATCATCAATACTTAGCAATGGAAGAGAATCAAGCAGACATGGGAACTAGGCTTATATAGGGGGTCATAGGAAAATTACCGATGTTGCCTCGGCATGTGGACGTCTGTCATTGCTTTGTCCTCGTGATTGAAGTTTTCTTGGTGTATCTGCTGACAAACACGGGTTGTTGACACATATCCCTCAGGTGCTTAGGGCTAGGCTCTCAGAATCCAATCGTTTTTTGCAAGGAAGACGAAAACATGCACGCGGCAAGCACTGAAAAACGACCCACAAGCACCCGGCTATCTCTCAAGTCGGGGAGCTGTCTTGCTAGCCCCAGCCATTGAGGAACGCCCCGTAAGTGACATTGTCAAGAGACAGTGAATCTACTACAGCTGCGTAGGCATGTCACGAAACACGAGGACCATCCACAGTCCACAGTTGTACGCAGATATGGGTGGTAGGGGCGTAGTAGTCACATCTCAAACCTCGGTACAAATTTGAATTTGTCGCTACCTCGTAAGAAACGCACCGCGAGTGTTGCAAGCCAAGTCGCTGATTAAAGACATGCTGCAGGTCCGGCGGATCGTCCAACATCTGCAGACAAAACAAAGGCGGTTTCGGGGTTTCTAGGTACAGGGACGTAGGATTTGGCTTGAGGTTCCTAGATCAACTATGGAGACTATCCCACTCCCGATTCAGAATCCCGAAGTAATCGGTTGGCAATAAACAGCGTCTTCAACATCCTTAGCACATCTTCTAGTGATGAAGTGCCTCTCCAGGATGCATCAGTCGCAGCAACTCGCCCATCAAGACCTGAGCTATAGTCTAAACTCCTTAAAGGCGGTTGTATGGGGGAGTATATGGGGGACTACTATAGCGGTTTTTAAGGGGGATACTAGGAGTTTAGACAGTAGCTCACCTGAGGGTGTAGCTTTGGGTCTAGGGTTTGAGCCATGCAGACAGGAGGTGTGGGGTCGTGGTAGGATTTCCAGCTGTGGAGGTCACATCGCGCAAGCACAACGACCGATGCAACATCCTTACTACCTCCCGAGGATACGCCCAAGTCATACCCGCCCTGCGTTATCAGGACATCCTTCAATGCTCAGAGTTCTCGTATAGGAAAAAATCCTCCAAATGGGGATCTCGTAAAACAGTTTGCGGCACCCTATAAGGAAATGTAGGCGCTATAGAAAAATTCGTAAGTACGGAAGTGGCTGCTCCTGAGGACTGCGGGATGATGTTGCGAAATGGCCAAGGTATGCCCTAAAACATCAAACCTTAGGGTCTTAAGGGGGTTTAGGGTCCTGTCATAGAGACACCTGGATAAAAAGGGATCCAAAGAGCTGAGAAACCTAATCGCTGGCAGTATGCAGTCAAAGGGCTTCCACCTTAGTCTCCAGGCGCCAAACGTCGATGGCCTTCGCAGAGCCACGCAGACGCGCGGCGCCTGGTTGAATCTTGCATTGTACTGCTGGAAGAGGGATAGACAAGAAGAGAAGAAGCTTGATGATGGAACTGTGAAAAGGGAGTTCCAGCAAATTTTGCTAGTTCTTGAAGTCGTGCATGACCCCAATCCGTAAATTGTAGGCATGGGCGAGCTAGTTCTTCGGCGCGTGACAAGAAAAGCGGGACATTCTTGTTCGGTTCCGCCCCTTCAATGTCATGACCGAGTACTCAACCGGACTTATGCGCGAAATGCTGGAACTGACTTCAAGGAACTCTTCCTGGGCCTTGTGCAGCAAACAGAAACTATGACCAAGAGAATGCTGGTCTAAACCCTAAACCCCAGATTGATGGCACTTCCATGTTGCATGGCGTTTCAACATTCGGGGTCGTCTGTGTTTGGGAGCCACTCCTTGCAGGCAACCCACAGTGGTTTAGGGTTTTAGGGTTTAGTCTTGAAAGGAGCTGTCCCGGGGTTGCAATCCCAATTCCCCTTCCCGAACAGACTCCCAAAAAAAGTACCCACAAATTTCCCGCAAAAAATGGATTTATTTCAGACAAATGTCCCCATGAATGGCGGGAAGCCCGTATTATATACTCCTATGTGGTATTTTGCAGATCTTGATGCAGGGGCACCCAACGAGAAGGGACCCTCTTTTTGGAACCCTCCTTAGAGTTACGGTCAAGATATCCCACATAAGTATTGGACATGGATTCCTATCAGACGGGGAAATATGTTGAACTACCAGAGAAACCTCTATTATGCCCAACCTTAGTGTCCTCTTGGTAGACCCCGAATATTGACAGTAGCTCCCCACAACCCTAAACCCCAAGCCCCATATACCGCGGATTTGCATGCGAGCCATACTCTAAACTCCCCCTTAAGAACCCCTATACTATACTATAATTTACTATACTACTCCTCTACATAACCCCCCTTTAAGGAGTTTAGACTATAGCTTCTACAACCCCACTCAACCCCTATATAACCCCACTAAACCCCTTTATAACCCATATATAACCCCTATATTTCTCCATCATTTCGGGGGTCCAAAACCCTGGCCTTCGATGAACTCTGAAAGCGTTATTTGCCCATCCTGTAGCGCTGTTTAGGGTGTAGAGCTTAGGTTTAGGGAAGGGTTTAGGGGTTAGGGTTTAGGGTTTAGGGTTTAAGGTTTAAGGTTTAGGGTTTTGGGTTTAGGGCAAGTTTAGGGTGCGGGCTTTGGGCGATAGGACTTAGGAGAAATGGTTTAGGGTGCAGGGTTGAGAGTGTAGAGTTCAGTTGGAGGGTGCAGCGTTGGGGTTACGAGTAAGATCAGAGATGTCAGAGTTTACGGCTTTGAGGCAGGATTAATAGTTAGGAACTACGGTCGTAAGGTACAGGGCTTAGGATACAGGATTAGAATCGAGAGTTTTGGATGTAAGGTTGAGGGTGTTTTTTTCAGCGTACATGGGAAGGGCTTACATACGAATTTGTGGATAGGTTCCTTGCGGGGTCGAAACTTTTGGAGAATCCGGAATACAAGTGCATAGGCTGAAGATCAACATTGGAGGGAAGAAAACTGAAAACACACCGCCTTCTTGCCAAGCAAGCAGCACCATTGTCAAGGAACTCGAAGAGGCTCATCAAGTCGTGATACTCCAACCTTGTCTCGAGTAAGGGTTTTTTCCTATCCAGAGGTTCCGCCTGTCCCTTCTTCAATGCCCTGCAAAGCCATCCCACAGCTTTGCGAGAATCTTTCTAAGGAGAAACGGGATGCTGCCAGGGGTCCTGAAACTAGGGTCATCACCTTGCGAAATCTTTGGTGCGAAAGCTATTTTGGCGAGAAAGGTCAGACAGACTTAACAGTTTGAACTTGCTCAGGCTAGACAGACAGAGATTTTGGTGTCAAGAAGATGTGGCACTTTCGCCATGTCCAGTGTGCACTGATATCAGTGCCCAAATGAAGAACACCAGACAGACAACAATGTCTACTCCGGTCTCGGCATCAAAAGTCCTACACTTCACCACTTCGCATCGTGTTAAAGTCAGCTCGGGCTGTATGTCTGCGCCCTCATAGCAAAGATTGTATTGGGATGTATATACAGTGAACCACAATATCACGCATGGATGGAGAGATGCTGTGGGAAGTGTTGCTACCCTAGCAATAACTAGTCAGCTCAAGTCAGCACAACTCCAGCCACTACCCAAACCCTCCTGCTTGACCAGCCCAGGTTGCAGGACTCTGCCACAGGCTAATAAGTCATCTTGGGGAAATGGGAGCGAATTATGAAGCGTTTCGCCCGTCTTTCAGACTGAACCTTGCAAATAATCAGCCCCGGCATGCAGACGAGTAGACCGTTCCCCAAAGTATCCCAAATCAATCTGAAGCCCTCTGACCTAAAAACCCAAATGCAAGCAGGCATCTCAAGCTGGCTCATCCAAAACCTTGCAGAACAAAGGCAGCTTACTTAAGATTGCAGGAAAAGTGCTCTTTGCGGGAATATCGGCAGTTCATGAGTTTAAGAAGCATTGGTTTGAAGTTGGCCATGCAGGCTAAATCATCAACGCCAGCCGTGAGGAATGTAGTGCTGAATTCTGTTTGCTCGCCTGCTGTCACCAGAAAGCCACTGGCGACTTGATCAGTTCCTTAACTCTGTTCGCTGATTTGACCCTTACTTAGGCATATGGATTGCAATTCATGTTGATACACACTAAGCCCCCCTGGGAAACGCAGAGCTCCTAAGCACAAGAACCAGCGTGAAGCATGTCAAGTTCCTGACTCCCGCAGGAAGTGGGAGTCGTGAGGGGATGAAGGCCGCGCACGGCCCCTATGATGAAATCCTAAAAAACCGCTGTGTGCCCCCCACTCCTTAGAGGACCGCCTGATCCTAGATGGACACGAAGAAATCGTCGATTCTTGCTGCACCCAACGTTCCCACATTAAAGTCCCCAAAAAAACATAGATTTCTATGCACCCAGGCCAAACCATCTTTGGAAACAACCTGCAAGCCTCTTCAACCTAAGCCTGGACCCCAAACCTTGCACTTTCCATCATGCAGGGGCCGAAGCTGCCATAGTCTTAGCCACAAAAGATCTTGCACGCAGCTTGAAACTGTACTTAATCAAAACCATGATGTAAAACCACCTGCCCACACAAGGATTGCGGTCAAGATTCTTCAACTTGGGTGAGTTGGCCAGCTTGGCGAACTCTTCCAAATTCAGTGAGCCGTCGCCTGTTGTGCCCAAACACCAACCTCACCCACTACACTAAGTCAGGCCTCTCAAGCCAAAGCCTGTACGTCATAAGCTCTACACCATGCCTAACTCAAGGGTTGCGGCTGCCTCTCTGCAGGGCTCCTTTATGCAAGCATGGAACTTTAAAAACAGATAGACTTCTGCCCCCATGTCAGTATAGGGAGGTGCTCATCAAAGACAGAACTCTGGGCCATCTGCACGAAAAGTACGAGAATAGTCGCAAGGATTTGCGCAAGATCTTGCGGCAACGCCACGCAGCTGCGTGCGATCACGGGATAGTCAAGGGAAACAATTTGAGTGATTTAGTGGGGAAGGCATCATTATCCGACAGTATTCTTGACTGCTGTCCCTGGCTCCCGCAGCTTCTCAGTGCTCTTGAGAGGACTACACGGTCACATCGATGTTAGTTGGAGCCTGTCCGGTGTTGGAGGTAGTTCATGTCCTGAGGACACGTTAGGAGCCTGACGTCCAGTCGATAGGGCTGATTTAGGAGGAAGACAGAGGGTCTCTTCTGAAACCATCGCAAGACTGGCGCCGAAAAAAATTAACCACAAGAAGGCCAAAGCCCCGCGCATGCACTCAAAACATGCAACGGCTCCGAAGACCTCACTAGAAATGATCAAGCTTCATGCCGCCTACTCTTCAAATTAGGAGTGCAGCAAGGGCTTTCAAGCCTACAAGCCTCAAACTGTCGGCTGTGCTTGGACTTTAAGATCGCATCCCAGGTTGAAGAGGACCCGTCACAGGAAGGAAAAAGTCTGTAGGGTAGGGGTATCGTATAGCCTTCAACTACCACTCCAGCAGCCTTGACACACCCTGCCTGAGTCATCCATGGTTTGGAAAAGCTTTCGCACCTTCGAAGGTGGGTCCCAATCAGGATGCGTTAGGGGAGTAAAACACACAAAGGTGTAAGAGCTGTATGCGCCCGTCGCAAACTACATTTCCTCCGTCAACTTGAAACATGGTGAGCCTCGAATAGGTTGCTGACGTGACCCAGGCCCTGTGAGAGCTCCCAAAGAAAGGAGATTTAAGCCTTGCACGAAACCTAACTCACCAGTTGAACGCAAACCTCACAAAACTCAACCATGGTACCGGTGACAGTCAACATACGGGTGCCTCTACAGCAACATGAAAAGGGCACATCCGGACTACAAGGGCATTCTATTGGCTCATCATAACAGCAGGCTGGATGACAAGAATAAAGTGTATTCTTAGCCTGCAAGATCAAGCCTTCTGCAGCGAGCATCCTTTGCATTACAACAACTCCACTCCTTAGCCACATGACATGTATGACTAAGGTCAGTAACAAAGTGCTTTTAAAGAAATAGGAGAAGATTGGCACGCCATAAGTGGCTTTCACTGTCTCTCCCTTGCGCCGGGTAAGTAACCTTTGTCGACCAGAAATGACAACTGTGGAGTTCTGAAATGCCGGTCCCCCCTTAGTGCCATACACAGCAGTGAACCAGCATGAGGACTTTCCTTGGCCCCTTCTCTGATCCATGCACGCGTAATACAATTCTCAGGCACAATGCCTTTGGAACCCGCAAGAGGACCCAGATCCTGCAGCTCGTAGTGCGCCTTGCGCGTGTACATTGCCACATCCCGTTCTTTCTGCTTAAAGGCCAACTCCTTCAACAAAGCACGGGGTGGACGATGCGCCATGGTAGGATCCAAGCGTTGGTAGTTGAGGTAGGGAGTGAGGGGAATCCAAAGATGGATGGAATCAAGGAGGCCCAGAACAGATTGCGGATAGCCCGCCGAAAGGACCATAGGCTTCAGAGATTCAGCCAGGCTTCATGAGGACCAAGGGTGTGCGGCTCAGGACTCCAGGCTCTAACTTGACTTACGGCTGGTCTAGTTGTAGTGAAAGGAAGACTGGAAAAGAATATGGAACCTTCTGTGGGGGAAATATAGGGCACTGCTATCAGGATCGGTCTATCCGATCCCTCCTAGCCACCAGGGACCACGAGTAGGTTGAGGACTCAGGGTCAAGGCTTACAGCACTTGTCTTCTGAGCTGGGTGTTGAGGGTATAGAGGTAAGGGTGGAAGGTCTAGACTGTAGGGTTTTAGCCTGGGCAACAATAGACGTCCGAAGTATGCAAACCTGGGTTGGCCCCTAAAGCCCTTTGAAAAATATTAATATATAGAGCCCCTTATTAAAGCCATTAGGAAATATCAAATAACCCAGGGGCCTACCAGAAAACCTACCAAACAATTCAAATCCCGAAGCTGCTGGATCTGAAGGTTACTTCAGGCGCGGCAATGCATCAAGAGCTCCTCATCTGAGCTTGCCGTCTTCATGGTTTGCTGCACAAACCTGCTTCACCGCTGTGGAGTTAAGGTCCTATGAGAAGTTTGGGCCTCCATGAAGAAGAGTGCTTCAGCATACGCATCAAAGAAAAGCGTACTGAACAATAGCACGGAAACACGGCAGACACGACCTCAGGCAGATGCATGTTTCCGTTGTTGCCCACGACTTGGCGGCTTAAGTTTGCAGCATTGTACCCACTGAAAGAGTGTACAGCATTTCCATCAACTGCAATCCTGGAAGGCCCTAGGACCTACGCCCCAAGGTTTCAGCAGGAAAGTTCCCAGGTGTTGAGACCACGCTTTCTTCCAGGCTCCTCAAGAACCTAGAAACCGTCCTCGAACATGCAGCGAAAATAAACATGGATGAGACCAATATGTTGACAATATCCTATACAAGGATTGACAAACAACTCTCAAACATTTGCCAACCCACCCTGAAGCCTAAAATGGTTGGAGACAAACAGCGTTGCCAATTTGGATGCAAGCGGCATTTAATACGGCGAAACCCAACACGCATCTGTACCTGCCATGCATTTTTTTGTGGTGGACGTCCGTGTATGCCAAAAACGGGTGCTTTGGAACTCGTACGGGTATCAGAGATTCATATACTTACGGCTGTCATAAGATGCGTGGATCGCATCATTGTTTGCCGGGGAATCTTACAATCACATGCGCAGCGCTTCAAGGAAAATTGCCATTGGAACAAAATACTCAGCCCAGGCGCAGCAGGAAGAACGCAGAGAACCATTCCTTGCCAAGCAGAGAAGGAGGTAGGTGGGTGGAGGCCTTCCTCACTCTCTGTTTCTGACACACTATCGGGGCCACGATGCTGTACATGATATGAAGAATCACCGTAAACCCTTAAACCCTTAACCGCGTCAGCTGTAAAGTTTCCAAAGAAGGAAGGGCCATTTGACTTGGGAAGGCAGGTTCACACACTATGGGGCCATTAGAAGACACCTGCAAAAGAAAGGAATGATGGGGTCCCTCTGAAGTGAAGGAGTCTTTTAAGGGATTAGTTTGGAACTTCTGCAGCTAGTTCGATTGGCGGTCTACAACTTTTGTTAATAACAACTGCCATAGAAAAGAATTTTGTACCAGGGTGGTGGTAGTTAGTAGCAACAAATAACAAGGTAACATTCAAACGAAGGGGCTAATAAGTTGGATTCCACAAACTCACAGCCGCGCTCCCGGCACAGTACCACTCCTAAATAGCTTCGTGAAACAAAACGGAGCTGGCAATCAAAACATCCAAACCTTGACAACCAGCAACACACTCTAAAATCATGTTGGTGACAGGCGTCGCTAGCATGCAATTAGACCCAAGACCCTTAGCCCTTATAAATAGTCTCGAGGTTCGCTGATGTTCTCCACAACAACGCGACAAGGTGGTCCCCAGTTTGCCTCGCGGAGCTTTCAGCTTGACATGAACCACTTCAAGATTCTAGATGGATACCTTCCTGTACAGAAAAAATGAAACAGAAAAGAGTTCCAAATCAAAGGCCAGCGGCAAAAAGGATTTCAAACATAGAGAGAAACCTTCGGAATCACCGAGTTTGGGGTGGACGTTTTGAGTGAATTCCATACTGAAAGGATTCTATGCTGACCCCAACCCCGAATTCAGTCAGGCGACAGCTATAGGGTCCTACTTTGGGGGGGCTGGTCCTCTTTCTATCCCAGTCTTAGATCGCTCCGGGGACGAAACACAATTTAAACAATACCTGGACCCCAAAAGTATGTAAAATGATGGCCCTTAATTATGGCTGTTTTGATGGGTTTAGGGCTTAGGGACATTATTTTACAGGGTTTTAGGTAGTCGGAATTTAAACACCGCAGTTGACGCCCTTTTGCCACTTGTTGCTGGCCGGCTTCCTTGCAATGTTATTCACGTATAACATTCAAAAGCGCCGGGAATCCCTATCTCTGCGGCATAGATGGTACAAACAATCTTTTCCCCTCCCATTCCAAGATTTCTTTTTACAATCCGTAGCAATCTGCTCCCTGTTTCATCTTCCATCTTTTCCATTTCAACCCACGTCATTTTACCTCTCTAGGTCCCTACAGTGCACCACAAAGCTACCTCTCGAATGGCCTGCCGCTTCCAAAGTTCTTCAAGACTACCAGTGCCCAATGCAGTCTTCAACATGATGATATGGCTTCGAAGCTGTAGAGCAAGAGAATGCCAATTTGAAATCTCTTGAATATCTTTGCTTCAAACCTTGGGGTGGCTGTGTCAAAAGTGGAGGTGGGCCCGCTTGGGAGCTCGCCTACAGTACCAACAAGTTCTTGCCCGGAAGCGTACGGGAGAAGGTTCCGTAGTACCGGAAGACTTCCTCCCGGATCCGAGGATTGTTACTCCTTGGTGCCGGAACGTGTCATGCGCATACCCGAATAACACAAGCTCTTAGCCCAGAAAACCTTCCACGCTTCACAAAGCTTTTCCGTCTCTGAACGCGGGCCTGGAGCGTACCGGCAAAACCAAAGCTCGGCCAACGCAGGATATTCAACTATTGAAGCCCAACCGTAGCAAGACTCTGCATTATACACTTCCTCATCACGCAAAGAGCGTACTATCCAACCTGTCTCAATTAAGCTTTGGATGCTGCCTGCACAGCGAACCAAATCAACAATCCTCAAACCCCCAAAACCAAATCTCTTTACCCTCCTAACCCTGGGGATCCAAATAGCCCAATGCAGGTAATATCTATAGACCTTAGGGTCCAATGTAGGTATTATTTGTATACCCAGGTTCTTGTATATAAATATGAGGCCAAGTATGTATATATATATATATATCGATAGACCCTTTACAACCCTGGTTTCCATTTCAGTTCCATTTTCTTCTCCGTTCGATTCTCCATTATGCGTTGTAGACGAATCCCTAGGGTAAAACAGCAAATCAAACAGCATTTACAAGCCAAAGGTCTCGTCCTCGATGAAGTCGCGGCAGAGACCGCTCACCAGCATCCCAGCCACACATTGCAGACATATCAGGAGGCAGAAGGTCCAAAACCTCACAGCTTTTCTAAGCAGAGCTTGGGATTTCAAACAGAAAGCCTGAAACATTTCCCGTTTATGCCGCAAAACATAGTAGGATCCTGACCGCGAGGCGAAGTGAGACCCAAGATCTTAAGAAGCGCAATAGGCTTCCCCAGGGGTTTGCCCAAGGCTTCAAAAAAAGGAACTGCCAAGCTGTGAACAAAAACAGCGCATTTTTCAGGTAAAAATGCTTTCTGCCTTACAGCGCTCTACTTGAAACCCAGAGTTCCGCTTCCTTGAAGCTCACCTCAGTAATCACTTCGAAAACATGGACCCCAATTCATTTGGCTAAGCCAGCAGCAGCATTTCGACACTTGCTTGCAAGCACTTCGTCAAAAGTTCCAGCGACTGTAGCACCTGGTAGGCCGGCCCCGCTGGGAGGGTGTGGGCTGTGACCAGAATTTCAGGCAAAATGATATAGAAATGTAATAAATAATAATAACAATTATAGGGTTTACTTACTATAGTAACTGTATTTCAAAAGTCGGGATCGAATCAGGAGTTCAGCTCGACACGTGTCACATGCTCTCGCGCTTGAAAAGTAATGGGGTCGTCAGCTTGCCATAGTAAAGGCTTAGCCAGGGCCAAGCAAAAAGATGAATCTGGGCCGCATCATTTCCTCCCCGGCCCCTGTGGGAATTAATAAGCCTGACAGGACCCAAAACCGCAGAGCTTCCAACTTTGTGTGGAATGCACCCTTCAGCAATCTGACCCTAAACTCTAAATCTGGAAACTTTCGCTGCCAGTCTGGTACTTCTCATGCTGCATTGGGATTTTTAGGGAATAAGGGAATGATATAGGAATATATATATATATATGTATACATCTATTTGCATATGCTAATATATATATATGTATGAATAGAGGGTTTGGGGTTAGGGTTTCGTGTTTAGGGGCCCTCGATCCGCACTTATACTTCAAGCAAGTCAAGGTTGAGAGTTTAGGGCATGGATGCCTATTAGTAGCCTCTGTATACCCCCAAAGAATATCATGCTGTCGATGTGTTTTTCCATTCCTTTTCCCCACCAGCTGCCCTAAACCTTAAATCCCAAACTCTAAATAGGTAGTTGCCATTATCCCCTAAACAATTAGCCCGAATCTTCTCTAAGCCCTAAACCCAAAGGCTCGCACGAAGCTGCGGCTGGCCGTCCATCTCAAATACCAACCAAGAGAACCTATAGTCCCCCTTAAGTAGATAGAATATGAGATATACCCAGAGCTATATTCTATATACTATGCAAGTTCCGGTAAGCAAGTTCAGGGTTTAGGGTTCTGGTGAATAGGGTCATGAGCCAGCTTAGTTCTATCAAGGATTACAACCCTAAACCTAATAACCGTAAACCCTGAATAGTAATTTCCATTTTCTTTTCACTTTCCCAATATAACCCAAAAATCCATGCCCTAAACCCAGCCCAGGCCAAAGAATACAACAAGGACGGGATATACGGGGATATACTGGGGTTATAAAGGAATTATATTGGAATAATGGAAATGGACCCTTCTGTTTAGGGTGTAGGTTTAAGTGTCTGACGTGGCTTGGCAATGAGCCAGGGCACGTTCGACAAAGTAATGAGGCGCAACGCCCGCGCCAACTTCCCAATGCCTAGGCTGCGTCTTCGCAAGATTGTGAGGGCTTATAGTCTCCCTTAAGTAGATAGAACATGGGGTATATGGGGATCTTATTCTAACACACCCAAAGACATATTCTATCTACTTAAGGGGGACCATACATTAACTTGGGCGTTGTTTGGCAGGATTTTGCTTCGGAGATCCCCATATGCCTTGCAGGATGAACACTTGCCGGCTTCAAGAATTTGGGGCCACCCATGGAATAGCTTTATGCAAGTACCTAAACCCCAAGAGTATGTCAAATTTTAGCCCTAAACCCATAATAACAGCAATAAAGGCCATTATTTGACATACTTTTGGGGTCCAGGTAATGGTCCACGGCTCCTCCAAAAACTCAAGACTTCGGATGACATCCTAAGCCCTGAGCCAGCAAATCAATAATTCACACACTTGCCTGGTGATGATGTCAAAGCCGAAGCGCGGAGTAACCGGAAAAGGAACGGATTCACTGGCGTGACCATGATGACCTGCCGTACTTGCCCTAACGGTCTATGTACTGGTGTTGTTGGCCTCAAAGTAGGCATGCATTTAGGAAGCTTTACCGCTCTGGGCCCCTATATGCGGCATAAAGGACTCTGAAAGATCATCCCACATAATCACCTAGAAAACGATCTAATATGGTCCTAGGTCGTAATAGCACATTTCTTAAGGACAACCCCTTACGAAACATACATATGTGCACTTAGGTCTCAGCACTCGCGAGTCGGCGGATCCGGGCACAAACGTTTAATCCCAAACTTCGGAAAGAATGTCAGCATATGGAACCCTTCAGTATAGCAGCAATAACCAAAGCTGTGATTCCAACCAAAGTAGTTTCCATTTTCTTTTCCATTATCCCTATAATTATAACTCCAATATTTACCTTATTATACCAGACTAGCTTTCATCATCTTTCCCATTATCCCTATATGACTATATGACTATGTTTTTCTCCCAACAGGCTAGGGGCATGTCTTGGCACTCAAAGTTGAACAAAATACGTCTTACAACAATAGCGACGGCACGAGAACTGCACCATGAAAAACTATACCTACTGTATTTGAAGTATTACAATTAGTATCAGACTTTTAGCCAAGGGTTTTGTACATGTCGCTGTTTGGTCGGTACAACTAAAGCCCTCTGTGAGCTCTGCCTGTCACTCAACGTTCACAATCGTCCTTAGTCTTCGTACTGCACCATATTGTTATCGTTGTAGTTCCAGTCTTGACTATTGTTGAGTCGAGTGGATATTATCAGAGTAGCAGCTTTGTTGGGCTAAACCTGCCTCGATAATCGAGATCAACGTCACAAGAACGTCCAAATAGTTCATGCACTGCCGCCAGAACTGTCGTCTCAGCGCAACGATACGGACCTTGAAGTTTTGGGCTTGTTATCTGAGGAAGCGTAGGCTCTGTTGCTAAATAAGCAATGTTCCTACACTCAATTGATCAAGCTCCGCTGACTGCACTCTCTACAATTTCCATGCGTTCCATGTGAACATCTGTGCGCTCAAATTTGCTGTAGTAGCTCCCTACAGAAACTCGCCAAATGAGGACTGAATGGCATGGAGAGTGAGTTAGTTTGCGAGAGATGCGGCTGGGGGACGCTGAAATCCTGGACCACAACAGTCACGAGTCTGGAATTGCTGCCTAGGAAGCCTGTTTCTACTGCTGCTCAGCTTTTATGTCTCAGCCTGGTGCCTCGACATGTTTCCAACTGCTCCACTCCCCAAGGATGGAGAAGCAGTATATAACCCCAGTATAACCCTAATATAGCCCTAGTATAACCCCAATATAACCCATATAACACTCCAATATAACCCCATCTAACCTCCCCCAATATAATGTGGCTTCGGACTGACAGAGCCAGGCAGCGAGGACATCCAGGGTATACAGCGAGGTGAATATTAGGTCACCGGTCTGGAAAAACCTGAAGGCAGCATGAGAGAGGCACTTTCACACACCCCAAAACAGACCCCAAATTAAAAACACGCATGCCCCTGTAGATCGGCATCGGGGGTGCTTACTACTCCCACAAAAAACAAAAAGGCTGTCAGACCAGTGGAATCCCATTGCTGGCCAGCATTGGGGCTTTGGCAACACCCCAGCCGCAGCGAGATCTTCATCTGAACTAGTCTAAATCCCTAGTATCCCCCTTAGTAACCCCTATAGTAGTCCCTATACAACCCCTTATATAACCCCAGTCAAGGATTTTTAGACTATAGCTCATCTAAACCCTACACCCATGCTTCCTTCAGCAACCATCTGACTCCAAGCGACCTTGTGGCAGAGTCTTCCCAAGCAGCAGGCAGTAGCGTGTAGGTGTTGACGTTCAGTCGAAAGCCCGTGTAGGACCCGGAAACCTTCACTTCAGCATTGTCCCTGGGACCCCCCAGGGCAGAACAGCGCAGGGCTGTGAGCGGGATGCTTAGATCTGGATACACGCAGTAGAGCACCACGAACAAACATCTATGTAACTCAAGCGAGACACGACAGAAGCTAAAAATATTGGGATGACAACGATGATTATGCCACCAAACAGTCCCAAACCGATCAAAAAAGGGGTCAAGCTGCTCCAACAGGGTCCAACTCAAAGCCCCGGCATCAGCTCAAGAGCAAGTCGTTTGCGAAATTGGCGGGCCCTTAGCGTTTAAGGTGGGGGGTGTCCAAATGCTACTTGACTGGTTACGCATATCTTCATTCCCAGCACAAGGCCAGGGGACGCACCATTTTCGGAAGCTCCCACAACCTAAAAACTGTATCTTTCTAGCACATACTTCGGGCCCAAAATGGATTCCCGCATATAATCTCGGGGTTTAAACACAGGCCTCTACATGTACATATATACCTAGACCCTCCATCTACCCTAAATACCTGCTACTCCGTACCAAAAACCTTTTAAATTGTACAAGGATGGTTCTCTATATGTGCATACATGTATATATGTATATTCTATAACACGGACACAGACACAAACACAAAGAGAGAGCGAGAGAGAGAGAGATATCTAGCTATATATAGAGATATAGATCTAAATATATATATATATACATATAGAAAATCAGTAGAGGAAAATGCAATACGAAGCAAATTGTGTATGAGCCCTAAACCCTAAACCCCTGGAACGGTGGTTGGGGCCCTCGAGGCATGGCGCGCACTCTGAGGATTCAACCTGCAGCTCAAGGCCCATCCAGATCACGTTCACCTAAGTAGTGTCTCTTGATGGTTGAACCTAGTAAGATAATATTCCTTATGTAAAATATTAAAATACTATACCCAAAAGGAGGATATAATCTTACTCTATATTGGGTACGATAGTATCCCCAAATAAATGCTACTCACCTGAGTAGTGCCTACAATGGGGATTCTATAGTGTTATCTTGGGATTCTATAGGTCTATCTATGGATTCTTCTGGGTTATCTAGGGATTCTGTAAGCTTGTCTAGGGATTCGATAGGGTGATCTGGGATTTATAGGGTTCTCTAGGGATTTATGGCGTTATCTAGAGATTCGAAAAGGTTATCTAGCGATTCTAGAGGGTTATCTCGGGATTCGATGGGGTTATCTAGGGACTCTATAGGTCTATCTAAGGATTCTATAGGGTCATCTACGGATTCTATAGGGCTATTTCGGAATTGTATAGGGTTATTCACTGTGGCTACAATGGTTGCCCACAGATTAAGGCGTCATCACTTTTGGTGGTCACGCGACTTTCGCTGGTTGAACCAAGTCAGGCTGTCTTCTTCTTTCGAGGTACTTATTACTAGGTATTTCTTAAACTCATGAAAGTCAGAGGAAAATTAAAGGAAAGTGTAATCTTACTCTGTATTGGGCGCTCTGTTTTACCGGTCTAGAATACTGGTCACCTGGGCTTCGGAGCACACAACCTTCGAGGTTGTAAGTTAGATTCTACCCCCATATGATTGGTTGTCAAAATTATGGTCCCATCTTGGGTACCCTAAATATTAGGTGCCGTATTATAATGGGGATCCAAAAAGGGACCATAATTTTGGCAACCACCCATATTGTATAAGGGACAGTTGTTGACAGCATAACAAGACTATATTGCTTGGGCTGTTCAGTGTGGGGGCCAGGTGGGGTCAGTGGGCAAGTTCTGGGATTCAGGGGCATACGGCTGCCTGAGATTTAGAACGTGTGAGTGCTTATGGCAGACCCAATTTGCCAGGTATTGTACGGCCCGAAAAAAAGAACAATGTCATGTTGAAGTCCGTCTGAGCTACACTTTACCATGCTAGTTAAGCAGTCTAGGACTGTAGGTAAGCGTCTACACTCACCACAACAAGCCCTGACCCTTGATCTGTAATCTTGATGCTGTGGATGTAGACTGGTTCCTTCAAAAATGCATGTCCCTCCGAACTGTGACTAGAAAGTGTAAAACACATCTCCACCTTGGCCCATTTGCAGCAACCCTTTAACCTCTTAAGTATACCAGCGCCAGGTCACGCAAAGAAGCGTTGTAAGGACCAGGTCGAACCTTCGCTGCCCAAGACAAAAAGACCCAACACCATTACTAACAGCTCTCTCCACATGTTTTGGAATCCCGATGCAGTTCGGGAGGAATCTGAGGAGCATAATATCCCTTCCAACATGCACGCATCCAAAAGCGAAATGTGTGCGCTGCAACTTTCTTTTTCCATACCCCTATAATCCATGGTTCATCAGTTGCTCAAGGTATCTTACCCAAGCAAGGGCTTAGGGGCAAGATTTTTCTGTCTGAACGCTGCAGCTTGCTAGGTTAGCATTTGGGCCCCGATGCCTTTTCGAGCCTCTAAGCGTCGCATGGCCTGCAAGGACTACATCTCTAAATCTTAGATAAGGTAACTTATATATGTAGAGAAACCCAAAACCCTAAGTCTGAGGACCCCTAAAATTAATTAATGAGAAGAATATGTTCTTCAATTCAAAGGGTTGTTTTTAGGGTTCAGGGTTTAGGGCGACCCCGCGCCCAGACAAATCCTTACACCGATATATAGTCTTTGTTTAGCCCCATGTGTAGTAGTAGTTTGATTTCGTTTCATCTTCGATATGGTTTTCGAGTAGTATAAGCCACTGAGTCAACCCTACATATGCCTACATATTAGCCTAAATAAAAAATAGAAATATCTCCTGCATATCCTTATACAGGCCCTACCTACCCCCTATGTTACCCTACGCCCCCAAGGCTCTGTGATCATGGTGCCCCAGCATGTCGAACCATAGAGATGGCGCGTTCTACATGACTGGGTTGTTAGAGTTGATCCAATCATTATATTGGGTACTTAGTGTGCTTTTGGCACGAGTAATTCCAGCATAGGTTTTTGGGTACGTCTATGATTATTACCTGGACCCTTAGGGAGAGTGTATGATTTAGCGGGGAGGGGGTCCCGATTGATTGCTTAGGCAGGGTTTCAGTATGTCTCGTTGACCACAATGTGAGGAACCCTCCATATGCAATTGTTAATGGTACTCCTCTCTAATCCCAAATTCAGGATGTTCCCCAGCGATGATTTGAGAGTGCGACATGGATACTAATCCCAATTTTCAGGCCTTATACTACCCTGGCGGTCCAGTCCACACCAACAAAAACACTTCCCCTCAACCTGCAGTACAGTTAAAAAAAAGGTGCCAAGTCCCTAAACCCTGAACGTACTTGGACCCTAAGGGCCGGCCAAGCAGATCGATGTGCTGCGCGAGCTGCTTGTGGGACCCGAGCCAGCTGCGAATGTGTTCGGAAGTGTTCGACTTCCTGGCTTTCGATACGGCGAGTAATTTTAGGAGGGTCCACGGGTTAGGTTTTAGGCATAGGGCATCCATGTTTATAGGGATATGCACAGTATGGAAGGTATATAGAAGGTGTTTGATGACTAGATGGCTTCTCGACAGTACAAGCCAATTTTCAGGATCTCATTCAACAACTCAGACTGCACCAGGGTTTATAAGGCCTAGGGACTACTTGCGAATAAGAAGGACCTTACATTTCAAGATATACCAAGTTGCTTTGAGGTATTCGCACCGTGTTTAGATACAGACCAGAGTATGGAAGGTACTAGTAGATGGAAGGTGTTTGAGGACTGGAGTGTCTCGACTCGACATTACAAACCATTTATCAGGTTCCAACTCAACAATTCGGACTACATCAGGGTCTAGGGACTGACTGACAAGGAGGCCGGTAAGTTTCTAGAAGTAGCTAGCTGCTGTGAGGTATGCGCAGTTTGGATTTTAGACCCCCAAGCTCGGCGTTTTACTGAACCCGTATCGATAGAGTACTTTTCTCATCACTCGGTGGCACCGGGCCTAAACTGAGAGCCTCTAAAAATGAGAGCATGGAGAGCGCGAGGCTTCTCTGTAACTAGAGAATGACAGAATGCTACTGGCTGCTGGTACCATTGATCATAGTTGGTAACTCCGAGACCGATTAAAGGGACCCTGCTACTGACAAATGACCAGAACAGGGCCCTAATTTCGGCGTAAGAGTCATTTAAATTCTACAATAAACCCTAAACCTCCCTTATGGACTATGATTCCTTCATGCCCTGCCAACCAACGGCCAGCGAAACCCAGGTGTCACACTGCATCTGAGAGTCGTGATGCCGCTTGTTTCTTCCGTGATGGCATCTCCTAATTGCAGAAAGTACCATTGCTGAGAAGAAAGGGTTAGCGGAATCTTCAACGTGGAGGTGCGCAACTGGAGACTTTTGATTCAAGCGTCCACTGGCCGTAAAATTCGGACCTCAGCAATGATGCCTAGAACAATCCTGGGGATTCAAGCCTATGAATGATACCTACTGTGGACCTCAAGTCTATAAATAGGACTTACATTGGGCCATTTGGATCCCTACGGAATGATGGTTTGCCTGCCAGCCTGCCTTTGGATGAAGCACATCTTGCAAGCCTGTTTGGCAGGTAGTCCAAATTCGAATACACGGTGGCCCCCCAAATAATTCCGGTAGCCGCAAAAACAGACCATGACGATGACCACTCGCCAAATGAAGGACAGTAGTAGTAGTAGTAGTAGTAGCAGTAGTAGCAGCAGCAGCAGCAGCTCAGTGCAAGCGCCTTCAAGGGCCACAGCATGAAAACAGGAGCGCACCGCCCAAAGCCTGAGTTTCCGAGAAACCAATGCTCCTCTGGTCTACACTGAAACCATCTTTATTGGTAGTCGTAGTGGTGGTGATAGTGGTGGTAGTTGTAGGGGTGGTGGTGAAAGTGGTAGTAGTGGTAGTGCTAGTGGTAGCAGTGCTGGTGGTAGAGCGTCGTCGTGGTAGGCGTAGCAATATCAGCATTTGTATTCGCAGTATTTGTATATTAGTACCAGTACTTGTACTAATATGGTAGTTTCCCAAAATGGGGGGGACCCCAATATAGACCCCAAAATACTATAGTCCTTATTATGGGTATCCCCAAAAAAGGTACCCCTAATTTTGGGAAACCCCTATATTGGTACCTAAACCCTAAACCCTAAACCCACTGGTAGTAGAGTGCAGTAACTTCCAAACACCGGGGCAGTTTCGAAGCATCTCCGGCGTGGCCGAATTAAGATCTAGCTCGAAAAGCCTGAGCAAGCAGGATGGGCGTGACTAGAAGATGGGTGTCTATGGGGGGGGGGGTTAGGGTTTAGGGTTTAGGGTTTAGGGTCACAGTCAAAATGTTCCTGTAATTCAGGATCTGTTTTGTACACGTGTTTCGCAGATGCGCGATGATTCCACTAACGTCACCTCATATGAATTACAGTCTAGACTCCTAGTATCCCCATTGCTAAGCTCTATAATACTCCCCTATAGAACCCCCCGCTCCTTTGCGGAATTTATAGCTCATATTATACGCCCCAATTTGTAAGTTTATTGGAAAGCACTCAACATTGGGAGGGGTTCCAAATTAGGGAGGAGGAGCACGTACTAGAAGATTGGGTTTTGTCAAAACCTAGCTACCTGGGGATCCTGGTTTAGAATTTAACGCTTTGAAGCAATCATCCCCTGTCCTAATCATCGACCTCCAGTAGTGGATGTTCCTCCAGTGATTAAATGGTATACTTGTGGGGGGGGGGCTTTTCA
This sequence comes from Symbiodinium pilosum, assembly GCA_905231905.1. NCBI lineage: Eukaryota > Dinophyceae > Suessiales > Symbiodiniaceae > Symbiodinium > Symbiodinium pilosum. The sequence continues at coordinate 11,698 of CAJNIZ010046872.1, read as the reverse complement.
ATCCGGCGGATGGGGGCTTAGTATTGGGGGAGGGGACCATGGCCATGCCCTTTCCTAGACACGTCTCGCTGTCAAATTCTGTGCCGCTTTGGGAGCGTCGAGGTAATGTAGGGACCCCTACGGAGCAAGCCTTACATGGAGCTTTGCTGTCAGCCTTGCCCGAATCATGAAGACCTGGCACCCGCCCCAAATAACAAAGATTCAATGGATATGTCATGGTATGTCTTGGGAACATATGATTAGGCAGTGAGGTTTTGCCTCTAGAACAAGAGGGTTTTCTCTAGGGATAGGGTGTAAGTCCATGATGGCCCTGGCAGAACCTGATGGGAAATTTATTGCAGGTACCTTGCAAGCTCCGGGAAAACTCTACCATACGTGGATTTTGGAGTCGTGCCATGCAGAGCTAGCCTACGTGAGGCCGAACATCATCAACTACGATAGGCTTTCAAGTCTGTCGGGTTCAGCTGCCAATGTCTTGTCGTTGAAGTAGCGCACCCTTAAAACTTGCCAAAAACAATGAGCTCCCTGCATGCCTCTGCTAATGTCAGGCTAGCTGCGTCGCATGGGTTGGGAAGACTTTGCCCAGGGACGGCGAGGGCATGGTGAAGAACCTCAGCACAGTCTTCAATCCTAGCAGCCATGCACTCTTGCGGGTATCTGAGTCTGAACCGTCGTTGAATGGCACGGATGACATTCCGAAGACCATACCGCACGCTATCCCGAAATTTAGTTTTCAGAGGTCACCACGTGCTTGATCCATGCATCGGCCTGGGCATAGACATGTGGATCTGCAAGGGCTCTGAATCCACAATACACCGCCGCGCTTACTCCTTCCAGTCTCAATGACGCTAATCCCTTCCCCCAGCAGAGCGAAGTGCAAACTATTTCCCTAGTAGCTCAAATACATTGGGGTACATAGCCAGCCCCTGATGTTCAGCCACGGAAAACGAGGCCAGATAAACTACAGGCTCCAACTCTCATACCTCCACATACACTCCTCTACTTCCCTTCAGTTCCTTGAGTAATCCCATTTGGGCCATGCAGGCCCTATAGGTCCCCATAAAACCCTCATTTCCGATGGCCCATGTGCCAGCCCTTCTTGAGCCCGATGGCTTCTCCGGCGGCGTGTCCTGGTGGCCCAGGGCGTTCAGAACCTCACCAGAAGAAACAGCGCTGACGGATAGAGACTTGTGGGGGTTATGGAGGGAATAGGCAGCGGGCGAGGGGGTTGGCTCAGGTTCTTGGGCCATTGGATTCTAGACTTAGCGCTTCAGAGTGATTTCGGGATTTGGGTTGAACACTGCTTGAGATGCACCCAAATGTCAGGACGATGCTGGTGTTCCTCCCAGTGCGGATTCTGTTTGTACGGGGGGTGCTAGAGCCATTAGTGTTAGTGGCGTAACAACTAAGCGCCTACAAGTACTACTTTGGCGAACTACTGGCGCAACAACTGCTACTCTTCCAATATTAGCACAAAGGTCTGCACCACTCTTGCTCCTAATGAGCTTTCAGCTTGTGTACTAGTGTATGGGATATCACAGTAGGTAGCATTGGTTTGTAGTCTGGTGTATGCCCAAACCCCCTAAAGGATCCAAAAAATGGATCCCCTACGTAGATTCCCCAATGTAGTAATGGGGTCGTGGGTCGGGCGGGATGCTCCATTCGCTACGTGATCTTAAGGTTTCAGGGTCAAAGGTTCAATATCTTCTTTCTTCGGGGAGTATGGGGCTGTGGAATCTAGAATGCTAGCCGCCTATGACTGATGCCTGAAGACCTCTGCAACTTCAAATTCTATGCTGTCCCTGAGAGTGCCCTGGTGTGAGGGACATCCTAAACAGGCCTGAACGAAACAATTTGTTGCGTGCTTGAGGATCATGAACTTAGGGCAGACTCGCACGTCTGGTCACTCAGGCTTCCTCTCCAAATCCCTGAGCCCTTTCATTCCTAGACCATAAGCACTACACCGCAAATCCAAAAGCCATAACAGACCCTACACCCTCATTATTCACCCTAAACCCTAAACCCAACCCTAATTATTCAGGTGTCTACCCATGAAGTCACTCCGGCCTGGTTCGCCTGGACTTCTGGCGGCTGCCGGCGTGTCTCCAGACACCGGGCTCTGAACCTCTACCAGGTCACTCTGACAATGACTTGTACTACTGCAATTTCTAGTACTATGATGGTTGAAAACGTTAGGCTTAGAATTGTAAGGTGACGGTCCCGGTCGTAGGACTCAGAGCGTGGATTTCAGGACCTGCGGCGTACGATGCGGAGTCATAAATGAGGCAACAAGCATACTGCTTACCTTTGCGTGGCGCAGGACTTGTTGTAGAGCCATGATTAATGAACCCCTCCTTGTAAGGGCGTTAGTATTAGGATCCCTATTATAATCCCTATGAAGGGGAGGGGGTTTATTAATCAGGGGTCTGACTTAGGCTTGAGAGCTCAGAGTTCTGGTGATTACCGGGCCCTGGGCAACAGCTGAGTCAGAGTGAGGCTGGGGTAGTCTGGCTGCGCTTACGGCCGGGCTGCTTCGTGTTGAGTCTGATTGCTGATGTGGAGGCATGAAGAGGGTTCTAGGGATGCTGGCTCGGGTCCCCTAGCCAAGAAAGATGGAACATGGTGCTCCAACCTTGAGAGGACCGACCTGACTTTCTCACCCCCTCTTCTCCTCCCTGCCCGTCTGTCCTTCACGCATGGTTGAGTGTCTGCATGGCCCTGGAATGGAAATTCCATGGCTGGCCAAATCACCCCTCCGCTGGCCAAGGAAGAGTTGACCCCAGTATTCTACCTATGAACCATTAATCATGGCGTTTGGGGTGGGGAAGTCTTCATATGAGGATATGGATCTGTTTTGCGATGCACGTATTTACGTTTCTGCGGAAGGTCCTGTACATGGGCATATAGACATACCCATGCTAATATGAGCCATAATCCAAACTCCTAGTATCCCCCTTACCCCCTATAATACTTCCATATATTTCCCCTATAGAACCACCCCTTCAAGGAGTTTAGACTCTAAACCCTCAACCCTATTTATCTATATATGTATATCTATATATATATATATCTGTATATATATATATATGTGTGTGTGTGTGTGTATACGCGCATAGAGTCCCTATGCATACGACGTACTCCCTTTCAAGGTGCCCT
>CAJNIZ010046871.1:118478-143334 GCA_905231905.1 Symbiodinium pilosum | reverse complement strand
ATTTATTATTTATTATTAGGGGGGTTTAATGATATGAGGAAGCGATTATATTGGGGTCCCCTAACTTACTTGGGGAGAATACCATTTAGCAATTCCGTTCAAGCTTTCGAGTGGGCTACAATAAGTCTGACCCGGGCGTCAGTTGGCAGCCTTGATCAGTTGAGCTAAGGTACCTTTGAAGAGCCCCGCCGTGGAAGCTTGACTGGTTTGACCTGATCTTTATGGGATGTGCAGGTGTTGTCTTTGAAGCCGTTTAAAACTACTATTTCATGTGTGGTGTGGAGGCTACTTGAGGCATGCCGATAGCGTTTCGGCAAATCATAGGCAATAGACTCCGTACAGCCACATAGCCTTGGACCCAGTTCATGTGTTGAAGTTTGCGTTTTCCTTCCAAAACGATACCGTGACGGCCAAGAGCGATACGTCTAGGTCATGTGCCCGACGTTCCCATAAGGTGACCGTCCAAAGCTATAGGAACAAGGAGCATTCGAAGAGCTTGGGTGCAGGGATATTTCTGCAGCAGTTGCTGACCCTGCTCTTAAGGCATGGTCCTGGAGCTTCTGCCAGGCGCCAAAGCCGCCGCGGGCCCACCAACATTCCAGACTGTGACGCGCCACTCAGTTCAAGGGGTGTGTTTGCAGTTGTAGAAGAGCACCGGCTTGGGGCCTGGCACTCTGCCCAGGTGATGCTCTGCCATGTCATGGGGGTCCCGGGCCCATCTACTCCATACCAGCTGCTCGCCGCATTGCTACCAACGTTGCAGCTGCCGGCGCATACCTACATAGCAAGGCCTTGTCCATGCCATGCCTTGTTCTGTCGACGGCGGCTCTGTAGACCTGTCTGTGGCCTGATTGTGGTGTTGCGGGGTGTGGTGTGAAGTTGCCAGGGTCTGATGCATGGGGACATCTACCTCCACAATACCCTGGTGATCCTAGATGGTCCCAAGGACATCTTTTGGTGCATGCAGGGAATAGCCAGTGCTGCATTTACGGGTTAGTTTTGGCACCAACATGCGCAGGACAGCTCCTCGGTCAAGGACTTCCGCTGCAGTATAGCTTTGAATCGTCCTGCTATGATTGGGCCAGCTTCGATGAGCAAATGGCTATCAGACCACTCGGCTTTAAGCAAGCCATTGCCTTTTCGGTTTGAGAGCTGCTCCTAAGTGTGGGAAGTATGCCAAACGTATTTCCCATGCAGGACGTGCGGCTCTCTGACTTTGGGGCTGCTGCAGCAGTAGATGATCCCGCCATGAGAAGGCCCAAGTGCTGGCAGCTGGAGTCGAAGCGTTTAACATCAATTAATGGGTTCTCCTGGCCAGGTTGGAGGTCAGGAGTTTTGGCTGGCTGCTGCAAGACTTGCTGGAGAGCCATGCAGAACCGCAGAATGAAGGGGAAGCCTCAACCCTGGAGCTGATAAAGGAGACGCGCTCGGGATCCTTCTTGGCTTTGTTTGGATTCGTTGTCATATCTCACTCACATCCAGCAAGCTAGAACGCAGGACATTCGACAACGCTGCGCTAGCAGCGATCCATCTGAGTTGCCCTCATTTGATGAGATTGTAGGCCAGCTAGGCTGACCACAGGCGTCGTCTCGCAACCCCTGCGCGCCGTTGTGCTGGCTCTCATGAGGCCCAGTCTGTCTGGTGCTGTTCAGGTGCTCAGCTCTTGCAGGAAAGCGCTGCATGAAATACGAAGCTGCTCGCGGGCGTCCATCAGTTCCGTGCACCCTTGTGTACGTAAGGATTGGTTATCACACAAGAGACCGCAAGAGGAAAATGAACGGCAAAAAGAGGATGATGTAGTGATGCCGGCGAGATGAGGTAGGCCTTGTTATGGCTGCTTTCGTGAGATTTCGTGAGTGCACACGGCGTTCGTCCTGAATATCGGTAAGTGTATGCGTGGGGGGTCCTTCTCAAGAGACGATGAACAGAACTCCTTTCCAAATATGATGCAAGCTGAAGCATGTGCTGTTTTCGGAGTTATCCTGCTTTAAAAAAGTGAACAGACTGAGCACGGCGGCTACGTGCGGCTTGTACCGAGGTGCCCCATCCAGCCACCGGTGCCAATATCTCCCGCGCAGAGCCGCTCTCAGCTGCAAAATATGGAACACACCATCCTTTAGCAGCCCCTCACCTTTTGGAACTGTACCATCCAGGCAGGGACCCCTCTGGCGAACTGTGGCTGCAGACTTAGGCGTGGTCAATCACAAAACTGCACATAGCACTAGTGAAAGGAGTAGGCAGCTCTTGCTACCGCCAAGTCCAGCAAGTGGGCTTTTTGTGGTTATGACGCGGAATGCAAGGTTTTTCAGATGGCACGGATAGTTCCAGGAAGGTCTGACTTGATGGAAAAATGCCTTGTCTGGAGCTTGTGTCGGGGCACAACAAGGGCCACGGGTCCAGGTGTCGACAGCGAAGCACATGGAGCCTTGCTGCAGCTTCGGCGCCGTCCTGGCTGATGTTGTGAACACTTCTTCATGCCGAGTCTTCGAGGACCAGCATGAGTTCATACTGGATGCTCACTGACGTTCAGCATTCTGATTCAAAAAATCAAGCTAGGTTATTCGTTTGCACAATGCGCAAGGTGAGCTGCTAGAATGCTCCCGCACTAAAATTCCCTGAGCTTGCGACAGACGAGCAGATGCTGCACATGCACAAACATTTTGCTAATCACACAAGTAAAGTGGCATCTTGAAATTGTTGCGGTAGGCAGCCATTGTTGTTCATTTGCAGAGCATGCCTTCGGATGCCAGGATTGACACTGTGCGCCTCCGACGTGGCGCAGGTGCAGATGGTCGGGATAACCTGCGATGATTTCTGTCGCCCATAAGGAATGATGCTGAGCGAGCTTTTGCTCTTTTCATTTTTCATGTTCTGGTTTGTACATGCTGCCAGACCCGCTACACACGAATCTCTGCAGCTCGAAGCAAGGTGGCAGCCGCAGCAGAAGCGTCGGCTTTAAGGCGTGAGTACTTTGAAAGCTGATGTGGTGCTTCCCGAAGTGACATGCTCAAACCAGGCCAGGTTACCACCTCCTGGCATTGCGCCCATTGTCAGAGGAAGCCTTCCAGGTACCGCACCACTCTTGTTTTGCTGTCATTCTTGTGGCTCAGACGCGGAAACAAGCTGCACTGAAAGTTTGTCCTTGTCGACAGGCGGCGTGCGAGAAGGCAGCCAGGGACTTCAACAGAGTGTCTGCAAAGTGCTTAGCATTCCGGGTCGTGGCCCCGTAGGCACCATGCCTTTCGGGTATATGGTATGCCACTGGTTAGGAAGTCTCAGAGGTGCGGGCAGTCACAGCGACGGGGCGGGTCAGGGTCGCGATTTTTGGAGCATTAACATTATCGTTGTGTTGTGTCTCTGTCTTTGTGTATGTCGTCTTGCGTGTCTTTCGTCGGGCCTTGCTTTGTGCCTCCCTGTTGTAGCCTCTTGCAGTGTAGTAGACTGTCTCCATGCCATGTCATGCATCTATTGTCGTGTTTTAGTGTTGTGTTTCGGGATGTTTCGGGTCAACCTGCATTTCGACAGCGGTTCATGGCGCTGAACATTGACTTCATGATCTCATTCCAATCGATGTTGCTGTTTCTATGCCAGGGGGTCTGTGACATTATCTCTTTGGAGATGGACGACAAAGTGCCCTTCCAATTGAAGCGGAAGGACTCAGTCAGCTTGTCTAGAATGCATGCTGTGATATGTCAGTGGCTGTCCTAACCTGAAGCCCCAGATGATTCATGCACAATACGATGAGCTTTTTCCAGCAAAGTGGACATCACAAGCCCAAAAGATGCTCTCTCAGAATGCAATAGTCACTAGTCATGTCAGAGCGTTGCTTGGCAGTTCAGTTGAAGGCCAGGAAAAGAGAGAAGGCCACACCAAGTCCAAACCCGTTCAGCAGGAATCTCCGGTGTAAAATGGGTTCAAGGCAGATTCAGGCTTTCACACGGGAGGTTGGAGATGCTGAACGGCTCTGCAGCCCCGATGAAGAACTGCTTTTGCAGGATGTGATTGCTTTCCTTAGCCAGGAGCTCATTGTTAATCCTGTGTGTTCAGAGCTGGCTGATGGGTAGATGTCTTGGACATGAGTAGTTGCTGAAGACACCTGAGACCGTGGTGGTATCTTCGAGTCTTGGACCCAGAGAGTTTCGTGGCAAGTCTGGTCTGTAAGCAAAGGGGTTCAGAAGCCGGTCTACTGGGGACACGGCATTCTTGTTGTTGGAAAGGTAACCAGCCCCGCTGAGGTTGGAGTTCGGGAACGCTCTTCGCGACATTGGTACGCCACCCTGAACTTATCAGGTGGCTCATGCTGGAAGATCCTTGAAATCCTGGGTCCGTATCTACAAATACCCAGCACGAAGCTCGTAAGATGTTGAAAGTTGGTAGTAGGGGTGGTGATGGTCATGGAGTTGGTTCTGGTGGCACAGCATCCTTGAGGACTAGCTGCTGGTACATGTGGAGAAAGCACGTTATGCAAGTGACCTTAAGCTTATGACGCATATGCGTGCGCAGTGGATGTTATGCACTTGCTGCAGCTTGCCGGCGGGCGTTCCTGGCCAATGTTGAGCAGCTTCTCCACGTCACGCGCGGCAGGAGTGCAGACTTGCAAAGTACAGCCTCTGCCAGCCTGATAGGTGCAGGTATAGACTATCTTTTTATTCAGATCTTGCCTTGTTCAGGAACGTGCTGCTCAGCAGCGGGGCCGTGGACCCCTTGGAGATGAGGCTGAGGGCTAACATGGGGTGATGCTTGGACTGCCCGCACGGTTGGACGTTAGGTCACCTGGGGACTTAGTCAACGCTGCCGCCGTTCTCGGCCTGCGTGGAGAGAAGGCGAAGCAGAGCTTGACGGAGGCCTATCACCTGAATGCCCTGGTTCCTGGACTCGAGCGCTTCCGACCCCCTTCACCCCCAGGTGGCCTACACCGCTCTGCAGCGCGGGATTCTTCGACGTGGTTGCAGCCAGGCTTGGGTGCAAGCATCATTAGATCTCATGTTTCACCATTCATTTTTTGAGCACCATGCAGGTGCAACTTGGACTCTCTTTGTAGCGCTCGTTTGGTATTTTGCCACGTGGGCAGGTCATGCCGCCTCTGAATCCAGAAGCAGATGATGTGGAAATGGGCACAGAGCACAAAGCGCGCGTCTATCTTACGCTTGTGGGATCATGTCTTGTAAGTCTTGTAAATCTGTATGCCCTTTCGTAGGATGGCAAATTTCTTGATCTAGCAGCAAGTCAGACTTTCGCAGCGCTTGGCTTGAGGAGTCAGATCACACTGATGAAGCAATATGCTGACACAACAATGCCTTCCTGTCTGGTCACTTCTATGTCTATTTGCAATGGACAGCATTCTTCATGTAGACCGCTGATTACGGCATGCTCGGATGACTAAAAGGGATTTGCCTTCGATGACCGTCCGGAGTTCAGGTAGTTCACAAAAAATCCTGCAAGCAACTACATTACATATGCCCGCACAGTCTTCAACCACCGACGCAGAAACATTGCTAGGCTGAATCCTGCAAAGCTGACAATATGTCGGCCTGCCAGATACGGCAGACGTAGGCGTCTGCTCCACATTAATCAAAGCCCATTGCTATTTGCTGTGGGTGCCGTCGGCTTCTGAATTGTTGTGGTGCTGCCTCATGATTGTAGCTCCACGCGTGCTCCCGAATGGATACGATCAATTAATCATTTTCGTTTGCTACTTTTCAACCGGTTTTGGAATTTGTTCTGCGTTGGATGTGGATTCGGCCATACAGGAGCCGGCAACGCCGGATGCACATCGGAGGAAGTTTAGGTTTGAAGGCCGTGCAGGGCATGTCACTGATAAATGTTGAATTCTGTGCTCTGGTTGCGTCGAACGGATGCAAGTTTCTGATGACTGAAGCTCTGGACAGGAAAGGGATGGAGCACTACCTGTCCGTGGGTCACACAGCTGGTGTCACCATGTTACCATCAGCTTGATTTGACATTTTGTTTTGCAGAGCTTAACGCCGGCCCGAGGATCCGCAATGTCTTCGATGTCTTCCAGAGCGTTCATGGAGGAACTTTGCAATGACGCGGGCGGGTACAGCAGGCTTGTGAAGTGCTCATGGTTGATCGCCTAGAGCATGCGTGCGCCGCCCTGTTGCCAGCAACTGGCAGGTTTCTTCGTATTTTGGCATTCCACCACCTTTGTTGGTGGGCCTGGGTCACAGGATGTCACAGGGTGCAGACTTGGCTGAGTCAGGGCACATTCTTTGCCAGAGCCCAGGTTGCTATCACCGTCGTCCCTGCAGTTTTCCTTGATCACCACAGGCAAGTGCCAAGTTAGCAGCACAAGTACCTCTGCATCCGTTTGCACGGTCTCAGCGTGCCGTGCTAGAGTGACATGACTTGATCTGCCCAATTTCAGTTGAATCGAAGGAACGCCGACATCTCTACTAAATTGAGCGCTGCTTGAAATTCAAATGCGTGGTGCGATCTTCTTGCGTATGCAGGTGCGAGGCGAATATGCCTTACTGGGCCTGGGGGTTGCCAGAGCCCAAGTGAAGCTACCAGTGCTTTCGTTGAGCTTCCAAAGGTAAAGCAGAAGGAAGTGAGTGCAAATCTTGGGCACTGCTGGAACAGCGCAGGGCCGCGTGCAAGGTGCCGAAAGTGGATTATAGTGTCCCAGCGAAGTGAAGTAGTAGAGCTTCCTTGCCACTTCACCCGCCTCCTCTACGTTCTAGATGGAGCGTGGTTCCGTCTCTTGCAGCTGCAGCACAGGGCTCTGCGTGATGCTGTCACGACTACACCAGTCTGCCAGATTGTTTGCCAGAGTTGCACGTGCTGTTGCTGAAGGAGCAGGATGTGTATGGCCGCAAGGCTCCTTCTCTGGTTTCGCTTGACGTCACAAACAGAGAGCACACCAGCCAGCGTGTACAGCAACAGCTTGGCTCAGCTGCGTTCTTCTTTGCTTTGCTTGACCCTACAAACACAGAGTCTAACAGCGAGGGTGCGCAGTCAATCCCCAAGCCGAAGACCACCCATCAACCAGTCTACCGCCGGTTCCGTGTCTTGGCTTCCATCCATTTTCGCAGCTCTGGCTGGTGTGCAAGCAACGGATTTCCTCGCGGCGACCGGCTCTGAAAGCCTATGCCCTTGCTTAGAGGGAAACTCGTAAATCTGGCATCCAAAACAGGACGGCGCACAGGCGTCTCCGACGGCCCCGGGTCTGCAGCTCGTGATGTGCGTGCAGCTCTGCGCTTGCCTTGAGGCTCGGCGGCTGCGCCTGCTGAGCCGTGCCACGTAGGGACGTGGAAGGATTCCCAACCGCTGCGTGCTGTTACGCTTGCACGCCGCAACCTGGCTGGAGCTCAGCTGCGCAACTGGCACTGGAAGAAGCTGCCCCTGCGACAACTGAGTGTGATGTTACGTTGCCAGTTTCCCGACACCCAAGCCAGTCCCGAGCCTGGCAGAAGCTGCGCCAGCAGCTTTGCAAGCACTAGAGCAGGCCGAGCGGCCTCCTCCGCAGAGTGGCGCTGGCCCTGACATGAAACACTGAAAACTCGAATGCCCTTGAACCCGATCCAGGCGAATTGAATATAGATCGACAGGATCTGTCGCAGCACGCTCACACTGGCGCCCTCTTCACGCTGAGAGCCGCCTCTAGCGCCGACACTGATTCCACATCCCTGACGCTATTGTGAGAAGCCATAAAAAGGGATTTGTTGGAAGCCCTTTAGTGCATGGCTACGCCCCGGCGAAGCCCTCATACTCCCGGCATGTCACCTTTGGGACCGTTCAGGGGGATGGAACATGAATGGAAGCTGGCTTTTTATAGGGAATGTAACAGCGGCCTCTGATCAGAAAAGGAGTTTGCTGTAAAAAGGAGTTTGGTGCAAAGAGAGAAGATTCTTGTGATAATCATATCAGCTGGCGGACGAGCACAAAGTCTGACCGCTGGAAAGAATCCGGCAACTCTTACCATTACGATTACTACTATTATTGATCTTATTATTATTGCAAGTACTTTACGGGATGATTGTCTTCTGTACTCAGATACGGGGCAACCGTCCTGGCAATGTTGGTGATGGCTGGGCCCTCGGATTTCTTGACCATCCTGTCCGATTGCAATAGTTTGGGTACTGCACTGACCCTGTAACAGTCTATAATTATTATGGATCATATTAAGGGCATATATATAATAGGTATATATACAACATTATACTAAAACTGTATGAACAATTTTATTAAATTGTCACAGAGTGGGGTCAGTACCCAGGCAATAGTTCTCTTAATGGCCTCGAGCCTCTCGATTGGAAAGGAGAGGTGGATGCTATTGGCAATTTTTAATCTTCACTCGAGACTGCACAGGGAGGCCTCCTACTACCTTCTAAAAGGAAACATGGACAATCATTTTGGGGGGCCTTCAACCACTTGCCGATTCACCCTAGGAGAGCAACCGCGTAATTAACTTGGACCCTGACACACCTGCATGAATTGCGTAAGGGGAAGAGGAGGAAGAGGAAGTAAATTCATTTGTTATCCTTCTAGAAGCCTTTGATGAATGACTCCGGATTTTGTCATATAGTAAGTGGGTTTTCGATGAATTTGAGATCCTCTCAAGCAAGATCCGTAGGTATGTCAGGAAGCGGTGCTAATTCCGAAAAGAATTGATAAAGCAGATCAGGCTTCACAATCAGCATTCAAAGAGCAGGCAAGTGACTCAATTTCCCTGTTACATCCGTAGACCTCCTGCGTTTGAGGTGCTGCTGTTGCTGCTGTACCCAAATCAAGCTTGCCCAGACAAATATCTACAGTAGGGGGTTTCATGAATCAGAAGCTCAGATTACTCAGATGACTGCACAAATCCTAAACCATAAACTTAACACCCAAAACCCTCAACCCTCAACAGTAGTTTCCATTTTCTTTTCCAATTTCCCTATATAGCCCCGATATAAAATAGCAGTTTCCATTTTCTTCTCCATTATCCCTATATAGCCCTATATATAACCCCCATGAAACCCTCTTATATAACCCCTATATATGACCCCTTTCTAAACAGTTGCAGGCGATTCTGATGGAGTTGACTATGCTCCAGCGACTTGGGCTGCTACAGGCTGGTCACCTTTGGATCAATGGAAAAGAACATGGAAGTACTGTAGTAAAATGGGGTATGTATATAGGGATATATAGGGTTATCTGGGGTGATATAGGGTTACATTATTGGGACTATAGGGATTATATCGAGGATAATAGAAAAGAACGTGGAAACTACTATAGTAAAATAGGGTTGCTTCTCCAAATATCTTTGACGTTATCACGGTGGATAGAGATTTCATGTAGTAGCACAGCTGCTGCTAGTAGAAAGCATTGCTTGTTGATAGGCCAGCCAGCTGGCATCTTTTTGGCAGGCGGGCAACTGAAGCAACAGCAGGGAACCACATTAAATTCTAAGTTCTGGGCATTCAGGGAGCCACCAAAGTCGTAACGATTTTCAGTTCATGTGCGGTCTTAAGTAGGGAAGTGCAACCGCGCACGTATCAACCAACGGTGTCCTTGAGTGCCAACAAAACTGCTTCTGAAAGATGGTAGAAGAGAGGACAATCCATCCTGACCATGATGGATCCCCATTGCCATTCTGAGAGGAAAGACGTTGGTGGCTGCCATTGGCTTCTACAGTGCTGTGGAAGGTTCGGCTGTAGCTCCCTTGAAGCATGCGCATTGGAAGTGTCCTCAACAGTTGGACAGCTACACTGATGTGGCTTTCGTCATCATTGCACGCGACTGTGGCTCTTCGCTCTGGTGGGCGTTGCAGCCTCACATTTTGGTTAATTGCCTTGTGTCAGGCTCATCCATCACTCTGAATGAGCTGCTCCCAGGTCCCTGGCCACCATCATTTTTGGGGTGGTGTTCTGCCAGGCCTGTTGCTGAAACGCGAAAGCCTCTTCAAGTAATTTGATGGTCGTGCAATTCACTGGAACTCTTCCTGGCAGATGATCTTCAATACATGCTTTGCATGTTCGGATTGCGATGGGGAGCTTCCGGCTTCGTTTGGGTTCGTGCTCCTTGATTTCAAGGCCGGGTTGACTTGACCTGGCAGCATGGCAAAGGTCGTAGGTCGTAGGATCTGTGGTGGTACTGGTACTAGAGTTCCCTGATATTCATTACCGTCGTATCATCCTAGCAGATCCTAGCCACATTCATTGTGCTGACTTGTCGAACATGATGTGGGATGATGTCTGCCCTGCAGCTCATTAACACGGCCGTTCGTGCGGTGGTACCCTTTGACCCGGATGCTTCCGACCTTCCAGTGGCTGGGTGCCTGGCTTCCAGCCTTCGATATCATATATGAGGCTGCTTCTTGCTGCTTTTTGTGTTTGCTCTGGTCAGAGGCCAAGCCAGTGACGCTCAGATCATCCGGAAACCTGGTCAGCCGCTGGACTTAAAACAGTCTACAAGCAACTCTAGCAGGGCAGAATGAGGTCATGGGCTGAAGATGTTCTCATGACTGTGAGAAACTTGCGCACTCGGACCATGGTCGCTTGCTTTTGCTAAGCTTTCCGCTGAGGTTTAGAGAAGGCAATTGGCGACATTGCGCAGGCTGGCCGGCTCGCTGTCGTTGTTGGTGAGAAGCTGGCATTTCGTTTGAGAGTGTTTGCTGATCTTGCTGCAATCACTTCCGTAACCAAAAGCATTGTTCCTGCTGTGCTTGAGATACTGTGTAAAACGCTCAGGTTTGCATACAGTCGCTGTTTCTGATGAGTGCTTCGGTGCCGTTTTGGTCTCAGTTGATCTTGAGATGCTGTCGCTCTGTATACATTGATAACCATTGGCAGCACCTACGAAGTCAGGCACGGCTTTGTGATCTTCAGCGTGGCCATTGGAGCAGCAAACTGCTGCCTTTTGGTCACAGCGGTGGTGCCTTGACTGGAAGCCTCAGCCGGGGTGTGCCACGTGACAAACTGCTTCTGAGGTGCAAGATGCCATTTCAGAAGAGTGGGCAGTGCAGGCACGTTTTGCACTTTATTTTTGCCTCAAGGCGAGCTTCTCCATGGTTCCCCCCAGGCCCAGGATCTTCAACAAGGTACCGTGTTGGCACGAGGCAGTGTGGTGCCCAGTCTGCGGTGAAGAGGCTTCAGATGCGCCGTGCTGTCCAGGTGCAGAAAGCTCATCTGACCTGGAGGACAAGATTTTTTCACCTACTGGCTCTTAGTAAACAGGGGTCTGTTGGTTCCTGGCATGAGCTCTTGCAACGCATCTTGTTTTGGTACCTTCTTGCTTTCGGTGCCTCCTTGCGTTTGCTGTTAGCGCTCGAGTTTGCCTCTACCTCAGTCTCAGACTTTCAACCAGGAAGGGCCCGCCAGCCAGATGCCCATGGAGGATATGCCAGCAGGCCCTTGTGTGGGCTTTCCGGATGCTATAATATAGACATCACGGTAGTGACGAATGCAGACCAAACTTCCTGCTCTTTCCCGCTTCGCAGACCGTGGCCGTGATAGCATCCATTTCCCTGAAGCCTCTCACTTGTTGCGTGAGCTACACGCTACGCGCCTAATTCCTGCAGGACCTGTGCCGACATCGCTTCGGGCTCAACTTCTGTTGTGCGTCCGCGCGTGCCCTTTACGAAGCTTCTAGGCTGCAAAAGCAGAGCAAGCTCTCAGCAAGGCTCGGCCTCAGCGCGCTCAGTGCACTGGATCGTCCAGCAAGAAGCGATGGCGTTGACCTGCTGTGAGCGGGAAAAGGCTTTGCAGGAGCCCAAGGTGCACAGGTCTTTCACGAGAGGAATAAGCACCAGGCTGCAGCGAGGAGCACTTGCTACATTCATCTGCTCCGTGGACGCATGCAAGGCATAGAAGCTCTGCAATTCTTGGCCCACCACATTAGACGTCGAAAACTTTACCATGGCAAAGTAATATGATGCATCACTCCGCCCAAGGACTGTATTGCTGGCCAAACATCTTTTTGGAAACTGCAGAATATATAGCTGTCAAAAAAAGCAAGCGAGAGCCATCTGCGCAGTGCATGTGCTGCGCTTACCACTAGAACGATGCCTACCAAGCTGCCCTAACAGTGCATATGCTAAATTAGCAGCAAAAACCGACAGTTTGGAAGTGTGCTCGCCATCGGCGAGCGATGCTGAGAGGTTCGGACAATATTTATTGGCTTGCAACCTTCATGTTTGTTTACAATGGGTGCCGTTTGCTGATGTGAGTATGCTCATTTTCAATCCCAGGTGTCGACTTAGTGCAAAGGGTTCTCTGTGAAGGCTCCTGCGCCCCGCTCCAATGGAGGTTTCAGAGGCCTTTCTTCTTAGGGGTGTTTACACTGCAACTGTTTGATTGCTACTGTAATTCTTGACCTCAGGAGCGCGAGGAATCCATCCGCAAAGTGCAGGAGAAGCAAGATCCCTGGCTTCCACACATTTTTGCCTCCCAAAGAACATCACAAATAGTAACAGTAGTAGTAATAATAGTGGTGATAGCATCCTGAACCCTGCAACTTGATGTCAAGGCTGGAACAGCTCCTGTCGCGAGACAATTTGCAGGAGGCCAGCTGCAGACTAATGAGGATACATAGGACTCTGTGGAGCGCGGTAAGGGTATATTGAAAAGATAAGTCGCTTAATTAACGTGGCTCACTGGGCAAAACCCTGACAGGACTGTTTCATCCAGATGAACATGGACTCACAGATGCAGATCCCGATTCCTGTCCTCGCTGGTGGCGAGCTCAGCTTGACCATGTAAGGCATGTCCTGCATTTGGCGATGATGATCGCGGGCTCTCCTCCATATCCCCTTGCTTCATTTTGCATCAACTCTGACTTTCCAACATCCACCCGAAAGCGGATCACAGCAGTGACAGGTAAGCTTTCAATCGACTCAGTATGCTTGAGGAAGCTAGGTGGGTATGCCTCTCCCAGTGCACTGATCGTTGGCAGGAGGTCTGTGCTTGGTTAGCTTCAGAAGTCTGTATACTTGCTGGCAGCACATGCGGCCCCCTCAAGCTCATGAAGTGCGCCTGCTGTACCAAAAGTTTGGCAACCTATTGCCTGGCTAAGGCCACCAGCAGTTTGAGGAAATGGGGCAAAGTGCTGACATCGCGACGCTTTTTGATGCCGCGCCATGGCCTCATGCCCATGTCTACCGTTGGCGGGATTTCCCCCTTTTTTTGGCTTCAGTAACTAGATCCAAGGCTTCGTTCCGAACAGGTCATTGTTGACAAGGCCGCAGCAGCTGAATGCTCCCGTGCTGAAAACATAGAGGAAAGCCCAAAATTGATAGCAAGTGAAAGAGGAGAACATGCTCATCAAGCCCATCTTGAAGAGCAAGCGGAACACTGTCATTCTGCACGATCTTCCCGACGGGATTCCGCAAGAGGAGCTGATTAGCGCATTGTAGCAAGTGGGTGGCTTTGAAGACATTTGTTTGCCAGAGTCTTCTGGTCTACTCAGAACTGCACTGTAAGGTCGCAGTGTCGCTTTGATGCTTTTCCCAACTTGATGACTGACGTGGTCATGCCTGGCCGCACTTTGGGCTCGAGCTTGTGCACCTCGCGCTGCGCGTGGAAGATGCGCAGCACAGGCAGCCTGAGCGGCATCAGCGCCGTGAGCCCAGACATGTCGTCAGAGACTAAACTTTGAGACTCAAATCCTCTTAGCAGCTCAGGCTCCAGAAAGTTTCGCTGCTGGCGACCGTGTTCATGTGTGGAGCTCTTCTGCAAAGAGGCAGATCTGTTTCTCATGGATTGTGATAAGTGTGCTGTCAGCGTTGTCCTGACATAGACCGGGCAATTGCTGCGTACAAGTTGCCAGAGCCTTATGTGGTTTCATATGGCATGCCGTAATTCTGCAGGTGGTTCGATGACGGCGAGGTACAGGCAGATTGCATGGTTGACTCTTGCGGGTATAGGTACCCGCAATCTTGGGGCTTGAAATAGTATTGTAAAACTAGTTTTTTCACAGAGCGACTTTCAAATAGAATCAGCAAGAGCCAGGCGATTGCACCAGATGGTGCCGTCCTAGTGCGCTTCAACAATGCCCGGCCAGCGAGCAAGGATTTTCCATCACCGTACGAGCACATGTTCTGTTGTGTGGTATCCCTACCATTTCCATGAAGCAACGGCAGCTTCACGCAGGAGGTGCCCCAGCGCCAGGCTTGCAAGGCTGGAACTTGTTTGTTCATGTGAGTTGATGAAGGTAGATCCGCGTCAGTGCTCGAATCGTGCATACAGCACAAGTCACAAGAGCTCTGCACACTTTTGTTCATGTGCATGGGAAGGTCCTGCGCAAAGTCAGCATTCGCCCTACACGGACGGATCCGAGAGCGGTCCTGTGCCAGGCTTGGACTTTCTCCTGATGCAAATGAGACTCGTGCGGTTGCAGTACATCTTCTGAACCAATTTTTGACACTTCTTTCCATTGATTAAGGCTAAGACGAATGTCTGTCGCGCACCTCTTTGAGTTCTTCTGAAGTTATGGATTAGTTCTACTGCTTATGATATGCTCTCAGTGCACTACTGTGGCATCCATTGCACAAGCGGCGTTCATCCATAAGTCGATGTGCTCAGATCACTACAAAAGCACCTCGTGCGAGGCCATCGGTACAGGTTGTGGGCCACGCGATGCGAGGCGTCGCTGCGAAGAGGCGAATGAATATGCTAGACGAGTTTCCGCTGCAAGCCAACGTCTGCTTGTTGGTCCGATTTGGGAACAGTATCGGTAACTCCGCAGACGGTCAGATGCAGGCATCAATGCGCATGCGAAAGGCCGCAGGTCCACATCCAGTGATTGTACTGTGCTTCCAGCAAGCAGGATCCGCAGGGAGCATGGATTATTGTGTAGACACACTAGGTGCCATCACAGTTCCGATTGAGGGTGGATGCTTTGCTTTCAGCTTCTTCGTCGGAGCATGAGGTATCACGAGGTAATGCTTTATGGACGGAGCTGAACACACATGCTGGCATCGTGGGACGGCAGACAAAGCATCTGATAAAGCTTAACATGTCCCAGCATACGTTGCTATGCTCGCTGCTGCAGGTCTTTGCTCAGTGCGCACATGGTCACAGATCCATATCCAAGGCCGGTCAACAAGCAAGGTGCAGGAAGAGGAACTTGCACGGACTCACACGTCAAGGGCTTTTGCAATGCGCAGGCGGACTTGTCCCAGTTTTTGCGCACGCTGGGCCATGATGCTCGAGCATCGCTGCTGGCAGCGCTCTTTGCACGTGCTCAGGAGAAGCTTGGATTTTTCTAGAACCACTTCAGTTTTTTCTCTACTCGTTCACCGTCCATGTGGAGGGTAACACTAGGTAAAGCCAAGGAAAGAAGGGGATGTCATGGAGTTTGACAAGTTCAAATCTTGGCTGTACTCCGGGCGGCGATGCCAGCAGAGTGTCGGGCAGGACGCAGATCCACAAACTCGCATTGCTGTTGTGTTGCTGCTGTTTTGGGCGGCTAACTGCCAGCCGCAGCCGTGCATTGAGGAAGGGTCCCGCGAAGAAGAGATTCGCACAGTTGGTAAGACGACCTTCCAGGCTGGACTGAGAGCACTTGAGTGCAGGTGTAGTGTGCAGTGACGTCACTTATCGGTTGAGGATGAACCTCTGGCTGTGTCAAGAGGCCGTGGAGGCGAACAAGCGAAAGGCAGCAGGCGATGCTGCCATGCCGCAGAAACGCATCAAGCTGGATGAGGCGGGGAAAGACCATGACACCATGGCATTTTAATGTATTTCTGGAAAATGCTACTCAGAGGCGAGCAGTTCCGCCTCCGCTGTCAAAGCACTTTGCCTTTTGGCAACTATACTGATTACTGATAGATGCTTGCACAGATTGCGGGCCAAATGCTCTTCAGACTGCCAGGGCACATTGCTGGTAGGGAAGGTGTGCAAAGGGCGTCAGGATTGGCGCGCGGCTACCAGATGCTACCAGTGGCTAGCTAGCCAGCAACCACTACTTTTGTGACTAAACACAGCAGCTGTCACCTAAGCCGATTCCAGGTTAAGCCGAAGGTGCCCGTGGAAAGCGGACGGCAGATTTTCGAGGGCTGCGCCATCCTGGTGTGCAGCCGAGGACGATGGTGCGCTTTGCGTGAACTTTCCCCGTCGCTGCGTGCCTCTAGCAGGAGGCACAGCCATGTCCTCCACACGGAAACAGCTGCTGGAGGCCGAAGAACAGCCGCACTCATGTGCGCTAGAGAGTAGAAGACTTCATCAGCATTTTGGCATCTCGGTCTGCATGCCTCAGGCAACTAGATAGAGATAGGCCATACTTTCTTTCCCAGGAAGAGCGAAGTACATATTCCAACATGGCGATCGACATCATGTGATTTAGTCAACGTGAGCAAGGCGGACTGAGGGCCCTCGGATTCAAAATCCAGAAGCAATTGTTGCCGCTCACACGAGCAGATTTGCAAACAGATTCTAGCGGCTTGTTGGGCAGCGACGGGGCACGGTTATTAGAGCTTTGCTTCTCAGCTTGGAAGCCTGTCCGCGAGCCAGAAGAAGTGGTCATTCTTTTCCTTCCGCTCATGTGCTCTGCCTGAAGGCACGAATTCTGGAGGCAGGAGGCCTGGGCATGCTGACCCCGACCATGAAGCCTCCTCTTCATCATTCTTCATCCCTGTACATCCCACTGTCCCACCGTATGTGGTTCAAGGAAGAATTGTGCTGGTGGTAATATTCCATTATTTGTGTCACATTTTGGGGCATTATGTCGCAATGCCTGTGAAGGGGATAAGCATGTGTCCAGGACTTGTTGTGTTGCAGAACCCGCCCCTCCCGATCTTGTTACTTTCCTGTAATGATTGTAACAAGTCACGTAAACCTTCTCCACTCCAAACCGTTCCGTGACATGCTCGTGGCTGGTTGTGACACGCTGTTGGTTGCCGCTTTTCTTGTACTCATCAGAATTCATGAGCCCTCTGGTGCAGCCACTTATCAGTTCCTATTGTCTTGAAAGGCGGCAGGCCGTGCTGTTGTATTCACGTCGCAGGATTTGGGGATCTGTTTGCAGCATCTTTGTCTCATCACCAGCCACAATGTAAAGACAAGCGCTTGCTTGCTGCCTTTTATTGCCTTTCTACTTGATGCCAAGCCTTTCCTGTAAGTTTTGGGCTGAAGCCGTGCAGGCAATTTGTCTGAATCTTGGGATGGTGGCGTGACTCACGTTGTGGTGGCGGGTCAGATGCCAAGGTGGGCTTCCAGAAACCTTGCAGCTTGATTTGCCGATTTTTGCCTGATGCACATCTTGCAGGGCGGTGCTGATGCAGGGCTACCCTGAGGACCCCTGGCTTACGAGCGCAAGTTTTGGGAGAAATTCTGTCACAAGAAGCTCTTGCTGGTGTCAGGCTGTAAGTGGCCCTGGCTTCAAAGCATCTTGGTAGCAACACTGATGAGAACAGACAAGAATAAGCGCTAGTGAATCCGCATGCGCTGCCCAAGGACATTGTAACAGATGCCTGGGTCTGTGAATCCCTTGCGCTGCAACGACGCTTGCCAGAGGCGCTTGGACTTCCAATTTTCAGAGATTTTATTTGGCTGAACCTTGCGCATCAACAAAAACTATTAGAAGTTCAGGCGCTCACCACCTCAGACCATCCCAGACAAATTGAAACCCAAGGCACGCTATGCTTGGCACCCGCTGGCAGAGGCAAGGGTGCAAGTTTGCCGATTTGGGTTTGGCAGGCCTTGAAGCAGTCGTGCAATTGCGGCCCAGGAAGATGACAGCGCGCTGCAGAAAAAGGGAGGACAAGCACACACCTCACTTGCCAGTGTGCGGACTGCCCTCCCCCTCCCCCAATCCCCCCCCACCTCCCAATGAGGCGGCTGAACTGCGGAATTGGTCCGCTAATCTAGAAAGATGGCACACAAAAAGTTAAAGCTCGCACCGCCTCCTCGAGCAGGAGATCCAAAGCAGACAATCAAGAAGGAAGCACCGCAGGCCAGCAAATCTAGTGATGGCGGTTTTCAGATACCAGGATCCTTCATTCTTACCTTTAGTCTCCTGTAGGATACTCAGCAGGAATTCTGCTTCGCTGCAAGGCGTCCTGCAAGCGTGACACCCTGGCCGAATGTGCTGGCGAGCCAGGGTTGAAAACTCGGCCTCTCTGTTTGAGCCATCGTCTAAACTCCTTAAAAGGGAGTATATAGGGGATTATATAGGGGATGAAATAGAGACTATTATAGGGTTTATTAAGCGGGATACTAGGAGTAAACTGCAGGACCCGCCTTGTTGTCAAGCTCCAATGTGTTGTTAGTAGCATCATTGTGATGTTGTCCCGCTCCAGTCTTTGAGCAGCCTAGCATGAGACATGTCATCTGCAAAAGCTGCTTGCTTGAGACCAGGTGGGGCATGTTTGCAAATCCAGATGATCTTCGCGCAAAGATTGTGGAAGAGCACTTCCCCAAGTCTGCCGAACTCAGTAACACCATCTTCAATATCTTCAATTTATGGAGAAGGGGGGTGGCATGCTTCGCTTTCCCAAGTGAGGTTCCGCACATGTGCTGCAGCTTGGGCAGTTCGTGGCGACAAGTGGCGCTCCTGGCAGTACAAGAAGGTCGCCACTTTGGAAAAGTTGCTTTGTTTCAGTGGCATGACCATGACAGCCTGCACAAGAACCTTTGAAGTGAATGCCGGCATCTGCGTTTACTGTTGCCATCCGCCATGGAGAGGCCGAGCAGCTGATAGCTCAACTGAGAGGCGCGTTGCAGCAAGAGGACCCCTCGCTCGAGAACTTTATAGAGCACGCCAGCTTCATGAAGATTGAATGCACTGGATGTGAACAGGAGCTTCGTCATTCTGGCTTGACACCAAAGTTTGTGCAGAAATGCCAGGCGCGCACTTTTTCCAGGGGCTTCTTGTTGGGCTTCTTCTCACCACAAACCAAGGAGATCCAGGAGAAGGGCTGCTTGCAGCAAGCCGAGGCCTTCCGTAAGGACGGTGCAGGGCATGGAAGTTTCAAATCAGACTCGCAGCCGCACAGCTTATGCCAGAAGCAACATTCGACTGGCCACCCTCTGCTCCGGTGGCACTGCATGGATGTTTCCAGTGGCGCTATTCCTGTTGAGGACGCGGATGTCCACTCATTGCTGGAGCTCACGAGGCGTGTCGCGATCTAGTGGAGAAGCATCTAGCACAGTTTTTGTGTGTGAGCGCAAAGACTCTTTACGAAAGAGTTCTAAATTCCTCTAGCTCGTTTGCACGACAGTCATCGACGGCCTCCAAACCTGATAGCTTGAGTTTGAAGATGTGAAGGATACATGGAGTCGGCCCTGCACTGGCGCAGACGTGGCTAAGGCTCAGCTTGCAGTGGCTGAGTTTTGGCTCCACTTTTCGATGATGCTACCCCTGTGACTACTGAAGTGCAAGTCAAGGTCGCGTGGATGCTAGGGCTGCGCTGGTTGTAAGCCTTTTCGCAGAAGTTATATCTCACAGCGCTCTCTGTACAGCTTCAAGTTTGGTTTGATAATATTTTCCATCACATGGCTGGGTAGAAGAAGTTTTGAGCGCCAACGGACACTTGCCGCTCCGGTGTCGTGCGCAACACGTCTTGTCACAAGCGGTCTCTGTGGGCATCCCGCTGCGCTAGTACATGTTATGCCGAGCAATGCCTTGACAGCGTTGAGGAATGTTGCTATCCTAACTCCTTGGAAACCATCAGGTCTAGCGCGTGGTGTCAGAACAGTGGAAAATCAAGACAAACTGGAAGGTGCATGTCAGAGAATGCTGGTCGCATGAGCATGATCGGGAGAAACTAGAGCCAATTTCTTGTAGTGGCCCGAGGACCACATGGTGACATGGCCATTGCTTGGCCAGCTCAAGCTGACTGTCAAAACGTTTGCGGAACGCAGCATTTCGCATGCACGTTCAGAATCACTTCGAAAGTACTCTTAACAGCTGCACATGTTGTTTCCTTGTGCTGGACATGTGTAGCCTTGCTCCTAGCTCTTGTGCGTTCACTCTCCCAGGCTATCACAGGTTCTGAAATCTGGAACCACAAATCACAGATCAAATTTGAATCGTCTGGATGCCCCGGCCAAACAGCCTGACTGGAGTGCTCAGACCGTAAAATCCTGACTGCCTCATGTCTTGCTTCAGCAGTTTACTGAGCTTACTGAGCTCCAACATGTCCTCTTGCAAAAGAATTGCAACTCATCTGTTTTGACTGGACGTTGAAGGGGAGAGTTCTGCGGTACCGTGCTACTTGTCGCCGTGCTGTCGGTTTATCTTCCCAGAGCCAGCCTTGCTTGTGCGTACCGTAGTGTGCCGCGAGGTGTGGGGCGCGTTCCATTGCAGATGTCCGCCTGCGCGTGGACTCGCTTCCGGGCAATGCTGGTGGCCCTGCCACAGGATTGACGAAGGCAGGCATTTGAGATTTGCTCAAACCACTAAGAAGGATTAGCGTGATTTGGCTGGATACTTGAGAGCAGCAAAAGTCGTTGGCGCCGCCAGTTGGCGCAGTCGTTTCACGCAGGCCCAGCGCTTGGGGCTGCGCTTTGTCGATGACTTTCAGGCCCACAGCAGAAAGTGATGCTTTGGCTACATAGAACATCATAGAACTGGATCTCTGGAGGGCATGAGGAACGTAATATATGGTATGGGCAAACCTGTTGTCCTTTCTCCCAAGCTATTGGCTCCATCAGCAGCCTCTGGCTCTGGCAATCAGGTACCCATCTCCCGCTCGGAAGTTGAGAGAGTACACTGCGCCGTGCAGCATGCTGCAGAGGCCTGTCCGTGACCTAAAGGTTCTTTCAGAGACGTGTGAGTATGGGCGTTGAAGTGCATATTCGGAGGCTGCCGGGTGCGTTGCAAGCGTGGTGCCTTGTGGTGCCTACCGTGGCACACTGAGCTTTCTTGTCATGATTTACTATCCTCATTGGCAGCCGACAACCATCAGCATGACACAAGCAACAAGCAGCAGCAATGTCAATCAGGCCGGGGAGACGTGCTGTGTTCCGGTATGACACTGGTGGTGTGCTTGAACGGCGGCTTGTACTGCATCCTATGACCAGACTGCTTCAAGTTGACATTTTAAAGTGCAAGTATTTTACATTCCAAACAACTAGGTCAATTTAGAATAGGGGGTTTGTTCTTGGGTTGCAGCGCCCGCGCTCGAGTTCGGCTTAGGCGACGGTACCGTGGAGCGCGATACTGCCTCCTATCTTTCGGTTGGGGCCCCAGTGAAAAGCATAATTTGTGGAGCCCAATTCCTGTAGCTGAGGCTATGGAGGCTGGTGGGGTGATCGTGGCTGATCTCAGCAACAATGCCTCCGCCTTCCCCAAACCTGTCAAGCTCCAGCCTCAGCCTGCTTGCGGGGGGTTGAGGTACAGGTGGGTTTTCCACAATACATTTACAAATGCAAAGGCCAGGCATTTGATGATGCAGTTGCTGCTGGTCGCTCTGACGGGAAGGTTTCGATAACGCATCTGAAAAAGGAGGGGAGAATGAATTTGCTGTTACCCGTACTAGTAGTACGAGCGAGCAGTACTAGGAGTTCTAGTAGCACTCGTAAGTAAAACTAGCCGTGCTGGCAGTACCAGTTCTACCAGCATTTCTAGTACTACTACCTAGCTACGGATGCTTCTAGTTAGGTAGCGCTGTAATCACAGAGTAGTACCAGTAGTACTTATAGAATACTATTTGAATATGACAAAAAGGTCCAGGTTCAGGAGGAGCAGATTCTGAGGGAGCAATTCAGCAAATGCATGTTCAATCGCTTGTGTTTTCCGGCCCAAAAACTTTCCAGAAAATCCAACCGTCCCAGAAATGCGTTTTGAAATGCATTTGAACATGCATTCAAACATGCATCGGTGGCTTTTGCCGCCGGAATCTGTCCCTTCTGAGCCTGCGGCCTCTTGTCAGATGTATAATCGTCTACAAGTACTCTTAGTACTGCTGGTGCTACTCCGTAATTACGGCGCTACATAGCTGGAAGCATCCGTAGCTACGTAGGAGTACCAGTGCTACCAATGCTGCTAGCATTAGGAATATTATCAGTGGTACCAGTATTGCTAGTACTACGAGTAGCCTCTGCCGACAGGACGAAGGCAAGGCCCCTAACACTTCGTGGCATTATCATATTGCCCCCGATGCGTCACAGTTGTTTCCATGTATATGGTATGATACAGCTCTTAATATAACCCCATGCCAGACCTCAAATGGATTGGTCTGTAGCCACGCTGTCAGATTCATTGTTTGGCCAAGATTGGATGTCAGCTGCCCAAATGGATGTTGCACATGCATTACACATGCATTCTTAGATCCATTCCGTGGGCCGACAAATGCATTTGTTGGGCACATGGTTTCTGCTAAAAGGAATTTGCAAATGCATTCTTAAACACATTTTGGGGTCAATACATGCATTCCATTGCATTCCAGCGCCCGGGGGCTGTAATATAATGGCAGTCGTAAGGGTACGCGCGGACTTATTTTGAGCTCGTTGTGATGCACAATACTTCATTGTGTACTGCCGCCAGGGTGCCTGGCGATGACGACCCAACAGGATCAGCCCAGGCCAGACTGACATAAGTGAGAGATATTGAGCCCCTACTTAAGGAAGCTTCCACACCAGTGATGATACTCCCAACTTTGTGACGGAGAGGCATGCCTTTGCGTCGTGCGGGGCTGTCCGACTGAAGGGGAGCCAATGCGATACAGGCGAGGGCTAGGGGCCTAGGGACGACTAGGACGCATGAAGTATGAAGGTTGACAGCTGTTTGAGGTCTTAATTAGCAATCGTACCATGTCTTCTAGACAAGGCTGCTGTTAGGCTGCTGCCTGCTTCAGAGTCGAGTCATGCAAAACCAGGCGGTGCGACTTCGTGTTTTGCCGCCGTGCGGGGCTGCCGTTCATCACTTTGCAGTGGACTGGAAGTGCCTCAGCCAAAACTCATTGATCCGCTCTCCTTGAGCCGAGCATCACGATTGCAGTAGTCTGCTCCGCAACTAGACCAGGGGGACGTTGACACTGTTTCAGCTCAGAATGAGAAGACGAGAATTGCCACTTCCATTCGCTGATGTTAACAGTGAGTTGCAATTGTCACAGAGCATGGCCAAACAGATCAATGCAGGCAAAGGAGTGCGTTGGCCTACCGCTCTTAGCGCCCTCGTTTTGTCGGGCATACATCTGTTGTTGCTCAGCGTAGAACATGCCATTGGTGATGATCCAGGCGACGGCGGCCTATTCAACAGGCCCAGTTCATGAATTGCAGGGCAATTCTTGAAGCATGCGGCTTGTTTGCCAATAGGGCCCTCATAGCGCATAACCCGTGCAGTTCCGCGCAGCCTTTATGGGTGTACTGCTGGGCCAAGTCCATCTTGGCACTGTCGCGCTAAGCGTGCAGACGTAACGTGGCTTCCAGCTTTGCAGGGAGATGAAGCGCATCGCCGCCCTGCGTGGCCTGCACCTCTCTCACACCTACATGTGCAAGGCCCACTGGGGTGGAGAGCCAGCGAAATTCTCGAAGCGTCCTGTCGCTCAGCAAAGTGTGCTTTGGGGTACATGCTGCAGCTTTCTTCCGTTTTGCCTTGGAGGCTGATCGTGAAGGTGCTCGTGGTCGACAGGCCTGGCGACTCACGTGCTATTCGTAGATATAATCATTGGCTCTGTACGCGTAGGCAATGTCGGGCATGCACTGCATGCACTTACGTGCTGTTACCTATAGAATCCGTATAGATCTGGATTTCACCGCTATTGTGCGGACCGCCGTGGCGAGGGCCATAATCAAGGAGAAATGGGGCATTGCAGTGAATCGAGCTGTCTGCACTGCGCGCAACATTTGATGAGGCCGAACTGCACGAAACTTGAAGTGTGAAATAGGAGAAATGCTTGGTTGAAAAAGAGCTGCATGAATGCAGAAAGACTGGGAAAGGCGTGGAGGGAGTGCAGGGGCGGGAGCTTGCAGGGGGGTTGGAACAAAGACCTGAACAACGGTCCTTGGCTCAAAACGCCTTAGGCCTTTAGCCCTCTGCGGACAATGATAAGAGTAATCGTAATCATAATAGTTACTAATGGTATGTTATATGTCCTTCTGACCTAGGTGGGGGAGATTTGCCGTGCTGGCGCGAAAATCGAATGCGCGGACGAAGCTTGCTGTGATTCAACTCTTTTGCCTGTGAGACCTTGCTGTCATGGCAAATAAGTTGAATTGACAGTTGCTCCTTGCAGTGCCATTTCTATAGAGAGCTGCAGCTTCACATGAGGAGAGGGCCATTTTCGCGGCCATTGGCCTCGCGTACAGGCCGCTACTTTATGGTCGTGCCGCTTTCTGTCCCGTGTGCTTCATTTTTTGGAAGAGGGATCCGAAACAAGACTGCTGTTGGCTACATGCCGCATGTCGTGTTTGAGTATTGGGCAAAGCCCAAGTCGTACTTGCACGTCAAGCGTCGCTTCTGCGGGATGCCCGTCCTGAATTGTCCACATATTTCTCATCCTGCAAGGCCACCGGAAAGACGAGATGCTCGTCCTGACAGTTCTCATGCCAGGAGCAGTTTCAATTGCGGTTGAAGGATGGCGTGTCGCTACCAAGCTTGTCTAGTTGTGCAGGTTTGTTATAGCATGTTCCAGGATTCTAGTTTGTTCGAAGGTCCAGGGGCGCATGCCTGCAAGGCGAGGGGGGAGGGTTACGTGAGGGCCGTTCTCTTGGGGCCGTTCTCTTGGGGCGCCTTGCAGAATGTCTGAGCTAACGATTAACGGGCATCATTAGCAGCAGCTCCGATGATTGTTGTTGTTGTTGTTGTTCTTCTTCTTCTTCTTCTTCTTGTTCTTGTTCTTGTTTTGTTCTTGTTTTTGTTTGTGTTGTTCTTGTTATTCTTCTTATTGTTTTTGTTCTTGCTGTTCTTGTTCTGCTGGTGCTGGTGCCTGGTGCTGGCGCTGGCGCTGGCGCTGGTGCTGGTGGTGCTGGTG